>CM059195.1:16036047-16067966 GCA_030323885.1 Branchipolynoe longqiensis
AAAGAAAACCCCACAATATCAATCAAACTCACCAACGAGCCACTGATAGAACAGTATTCGCTGGTAGCTCCGGTGACACATAGGCAATCCCAAAGTACTATTATTGTCCCATTAAAGTCAGTCACCATTACGTAATTACACTAGCACTAGGAGCAGTCATCTAAACAGAAGTGGACACATTGTAACAATGTATAATTCACCAGTGTTCAACACTACAGCAGACGACACCCCATGACTGCCATTATATTTGCCATGGTAGCCCCCAAGGTGGGAAATACATATATGTTTCCTTTGAACAAATATTCCTCATATGGGACGTGGTGGTGTCACAACGTTACTGGCTATAGTGAGTAACATTTCGTGTAGGGCGCATTAACATTAACAACTTGCAAAGGACCCAGTTAAATTTGTCACATTTATTGTAAATGTTCAAACAGGTTAATTATTAAGGTTACATTTTCATACTCATAGTCCGTTGGTTTTGAATTTCTGCCATTTAAAAAAAGAAAGGATTAAGTTGACTATTAAGTATTATAATGTACCTTACTTTAGTTTGAAATCACTTTGCTTTTAAATGACCGATATTTTGACATATTTTGACATATTTTGACATATTTTGACATATTTGACATGCCAAATTACTTTTGGTGTGCATATCAAAATTCTGACGCCATAGGCTTCAAAGGTTAAAACAGTTCTAAGTTCTATTCAATTGACTGTGGATTCCCTTTTACACTTAATAAGTGCACCAGTATCTAAGTTGGATACATAGGATACAATGTAGATAAACGGTTTTATATGCTCAATGGCATGCTTCCATCAGACTATTCAGCTTTATTAAAAATATACATATAAGAAATGCTTTAGATCTGTTTCAAAATCATTATTTATATATATATATAAGAAACTGATATTTACAGACGGAGCAGTATAAATATGTGTAACACACCGACAATGCCAGGCCCTACCCAAGCTGAATATCCGACTGACGCCCCGATTATGGGAGCCGACCTATAGATGCCTTTCAATGTTTATAAACATTGTCTATGCGTGCGCAGCTTGGCTGCAGAACGAAGGCACACTGCTCCGAGATATTAAACTAGGTCACAATAAACAGGGCGGTCCTGCCATTGGGTGTCAGGGGTGGGTCTGGGCACATCGCAACAAGTCAAATGATAGGGCCAATGTAGGATCTTCAAAACAATACGCAGTTCAGCATATTACCATAGTGTATTTGAACGTGATGATAATGCCAGACCCTGACCAAGCTGAATATCCTACCGACGACCCAACAAATGGGAGCCGACCAATACACTCGCTCCGAGATACTAAACTAGGTCACAATAAGCAGGGCGGTCCTGCCATTGGGCGTTGAGGGTGGGTATGGGCACATTGCAACAAGTCAGACGATAGGGTCAATGTAGAATCTTCAAAACGATACACGGTTCAAAATATTAACGTATTGTTTTTTAACGTGATGCTGCATAGTCCGATGAAAACATCAAATTTTCACAACCGAAACATTTCTTACCCATCAAACTTAGATACTGGCACACTTAGTATGCATGAGTTACCGAATAGAAGGGAAACTAAATCAATTTTGTTGAACATATTGGCATCAGAATTTCACTGTGCATGCCAACATTGATTTGGCCTGTGCTCACTTCATATGTATCCAAAGTTAGCAATTCATAATAAAAGTTACTTTAAGTAGGTCACAATGATCAATCTGACATATTAATCTTTAATTTTTAAAAGAAAAAAAGGCAGAAATCCAAAGCATTGGAGTATGCAACTTAACTACTGCGCATATATATATATATATACATAGATATACATATATACATGATATATATGTGACATATATTACATGATAATATATATTATCCTGTAATATTTATGCTGATTCACGAGTTGAGGTGTAACCACAATACTGTTGTGTAGAGTCCTCCTGTGTTTACCTAGTTAAAACACCGGAAGTCATGTGGGTAGCACGTGTTATGTATGCCCTGCCTGATACACTAGACTCTGTGCTGCCGACCAGATCTTGGCAGTTGACAGTTGACAGTTGGCAGTTGACAGTAGATTAGAATTAATGCATCACGCGCCATTCTCCGTATAAAATGTCCTGCTGACAACTGTCAGAAAACTATGTGTGTGTATGTTTTGAGTTCCGCTGGTCCCTCAGTAAGGACTGAAACTGGGACCCAGCATGCCGGGTCACAGTTTCAGCTAACATGTCAGAAGTTGAAGTCGGTACACCTCCAGCCCCAATCCTTCACTATAAGCCCTATGCTTTTAACTCACTGTGCACCACACACCTCCTAATAACCAAATTTGGTTGAGTTATTGCCATACATTTGTTTCTAATGTAAATTGCCGTGAAATTGTCATAGCAAATATTTTACATTTAAAAATAAAATACTACTTTGTGAATCATGGCGTATGTGCATTCACCAACTCCTCCACCTTCCGCCATGTAAGCTGTACCTGTGACCCGGCGTGTTGGGTCACACTCACCGCCCTTACTGAGCGACCAGCGGAACTCGGAACACTGATAACCCGGTGTCAGCGTCTCACCTCACACAAGTTTGGTTCTCCACAAGAAATATGTTTAACTCCAATACATTCTTTAATATATGCGTCAATATTCTAAAAGTCAGAGAATATTGTTCTCCACAAGCAATACGTATTCTCCTGTATTCTTGGGTTTAAACTCATAAGAATAACCGCTAAAAAACAGATAGTGATAATCAGGTCGAACAAGCGACCAGAAGTAAACACTGCGATGTCACCGAATCGGTTTTTCGCCAATAATTTCTTTAATATATTCACCAATATTCTCAAACTCGTAGAGAATATTGTTGTACACGTTTCCTCCAGTATTCTTGGGTTTAAAGTCATAAAGCCAACCAAAGTTTGCATTCGTCACTCGAATCCGCGTATACGCAGAAGCGATGTTTGGGAAGTGAGACTTGTGGGAGGTGAGACGCTGACACCGGACAGTCGGTGCCAAACAATTGCATGTCAGTAGGTCAGCTGCTGTCTGCTTGGTTAGCGGCCTGCATTTGTCAATGATCTTTCCTGTTTTGCCCGCTAGGTGGATTGCTAGGTGTATAGGTTCTTTTGCAGTTTGTGTGAGATGATGCTGGTGCTACGGACATAGTGTATATAATTGAATGGGGGTGGGGGAGGGGTTCATGTTGAAGATATTTATTTAATTATCTCCTGTATCTTTGGTCGTGAATGGTTGTGAGCCGTGTACTTGTTGGAGGTGGAAATAAATCCATAACATTAACAACCTATCCTGTAACTACCCATGAATATCAAAGTGTTAATAAAGTTCCATTCAAACGTCAATCCAAGTGTCCTTGTTGTTTTCAATGTATGCATCAAATTGTTCTAAAGCTGCAAAAACTGGTGAAAGCTTCTTTAATTTTTTTTAAATATTTTATTGAGGCTGTATATATAATGTCCATAGCATATAAGCCCAGGTACCCAGGCTTGTTTTCAATGCTGGCCAGTTGTAGTGTTGGTGTTATCTTACCACACAGTGGCTGCTGATAAGGTATTTGATTGCCTGCATTTCTGTAGCAGATAATTGGTTGGTATGGTTAATAGCCTATTTTAGTTTTTTTTGGATTTTCTTGGCATATATGTATTTATTTTTTCTACTCTTATTACTAGACTAGCCTGCTCCTATTTACATATCATAGGCTTGTACGTAGCTGTGTAGTGTGTTATCTGGCTACTTTTGACAAGGATACCTTCCATTGGACGTCCCACTTGTGGGCCGTGACATATCACATGCCCCTTTGCAGTGCAGCTTAGTGGGGGTTTCCTAGCCTTATTTTGCACAGATATTTTTTGTACAAGCTTCAACTTTTTGTAACCGAAAACTTATCTAGATTCGATCAAATATATCCAACTTAGACAGTGGTGTTCTCTGTGGTGGAGTGGTTAGAGTGTCTGACTTTTTTCTAGGTCGGACTCCTAATCTGAAGGTCAGTGGTTTGATTCCCCGTGCCCCCACCTCTGCCACTTTGGATTTCCACCGCTGTGTAGAACTTACAGCATCATCAAAGGCCAGTTGCTCTCATCCCATGTCTATGTGGTGTGGGAGGTTAAAAAATCCCTTGAGTCAGTAAAAGTGTAGGCTCGGGCTTTCGATCGACAAACTGTCTAATGGTGAATACAAGTCTATTCAGACTTATCCATGATAGACAGTATAAATCTTTTAAAAAAATAAAAAATAAAATATTGAGGTGGTCTGCACTGACCTCTCAGGCAAGGAGCCGCATAGACAGGTAGGCGTGTGTAGTGTGGTGATATCAGGGGAAGCCTAGGTGGTGTAATTGTTAGTTAGCACACTGGCCCGGAATGCTAAGACTAAGAGATGTGGGTTTGAGTCCCACTCTAGGCGCAATATTTCCCATTTTCATCACCCCCTTAACACTGGTTGCCATGACCATGATCCTGTACAAGCTATGTGCTGTATGATTGTTGAACCTACCCTGTGTATCTATGTGTTAGTGCATTGCCTGTATGTATGTAAATGTAAGCATTAAAAGACTTACAATTCCATGGGGACGAGTGTAGTAGTCTGCACTGCATGACCTCTCAGGCAAGTAACCACATAGACAGATAGGCGTGAGTAGTGTGGTGATATCAGGGAGACTAGGTGGTGTAATGGTTAGCACACTGGCCCAGAATGCAAAGAGATGTGGGTTCGAGTCCCGCTCTAGGCGCAATAGTTCCCACTTTCATCACCCCCATGACAGTATGTATATATGGAATACTAAGTCAATTAAAGCTTTACACCTCAGTGCCATGAAGCCGAAAGCATCAAATCTTCAAAACCAAAGCACTTAGCTAGATGTGATATTACATATCCAACTTACAGCGTCATCAAAGGCCGGTTGCTCTCATACCATGTCTATGTGGTGTGGGAGGTTAGAAATCCCTTGGGTCGGTAAAAGTGTAGGCTCGGGCTTTCTATCGACCAGCAGTGGAGTGGGGAAGACCAGTCGTCTGTAACTGGGATTTCCCCTGCCTGGGACAACTATTGTACAAACAAAAAAAAGAGAGACAAATAAGTGTTCACACTTCCTGTCTACCATTCACTATAATGCTATATCGTGTCCGAATCGGCAAGAGCGCTGGCTACCCGGGCGGAAGGTCTGATGTTCGAATCCCGGCCGAGTCAAACCAATGACGTACTCAATTAATATTTGTTGTTACCTGTTTGGCATTACTAGGATCTGGAAAGGACTGGTTAGGTCAGTAGATTATAAGAGTGCTTTCTAAAAACACGCCAGTAACTTAAACATATCGGAATATGCAAATTTAAGTTTAATAGAATCTTTTGCTCCCCAAGCCTATGGTGTCCAGCTTTTTTTTTGTCAAAGAAGGATGTGTGTAATTTAGTTTTATTCCATCTTTGTTCATACAAAAACATAATTCCAACAATACAAAACAGTATTAGGCGCTTACAACAATGTTATATAATACACTAATAAATATGGTGAATTATGAAATGAAGAAGGTAACAATTAGAATGTTGAAATACGGGATGGCCAAATGAGCTAGAGCGTCCGCCTCCCGCGTGGTAGATCCTGGGGTCGTGGGTTCGAATCCTGGTCGAGTCAAACCAATGACTTAAAAATTGATACTTGTCGCTTCCTAGCCAGGTGCTCGGCATTATTAGGATAGGGCAACGAGCAGTGGAATGAGGAAGACCAATCGCCTGCGACTGAAATTTCCCCTGCTTAAACAACTAATGTACCAAAAAAAATATATATAAAATACAACATTGTTAAAACAATTAAACTAGATTTAATCACATGTCGACCTCTGTCTATTAATTCTTTTTAATGATTAATGATGCATGAATTAGTAAAATTATACAGATGCGCCATATATTAAATGAAAAGCAGAATTTAGAATACAAAAGAGCATTGCAATTACTTAAATGAAAAAGGCAATGTGGGCACCGTCATGGTTAATGCATGTTTCATCACCCCGGTTGCTTAACTACTCTGATGTGTGTGATCAATAATTTATTAGATTTAAAAAAAAGGTATATGTTTATATTACAGTTGATTAAGCGGGGTGAAATTTTAACTGCAGAGCAAGTAATGCTGAAACGCCAAGCTGGGTGGCAACAAGTATGCTTTTTTATTACACCACTGGATTGGCTCAGTCGGGGTTCGAACCCAGGACCTGCCACGCCGGAAGCGGACCTCAATTAATTCGACCATCCCGTTTGGATGATGTCTTTTACTCTTTAGCTGCCAACTCTCAGCCATTCCCCAGGCACTTTCGAATATATTCGCTATATAATTTATTATGTGAATATAAATAAAGAATATTTCCTAATGTTTTTCCGGGCTTCTTCTAGGGACCTCTCGATTCCCAACACCCATTATTCTCAGTAGGCCCCCCTGTAACCGGGCACTCTGCTTCCCCCTTCCTGGGAACCGACTCCCAACGGTCTCCCAGCTCTCGCTTCAAAATTACTTATATATTTAACTGTTCGGCTATTCTGCCCCCGTGTTAATTTATGTAATTATTTCCATGTGAATTTCCTGGGCCTGCCGCGGGCCGCCGCCGCCTCTCCTCCCATCTGCAGGTAGACCGTCTCCGTCAATGTCATTCCCGGGCTAAGGGCGGACAGCCAGAGTATCATAGAAATACGGATTTGCCCTCTCCCCGCATTTATAATAGAAAGGAGTTACTTATTGTTTTAACTAACTGGCTGTCCTTCCCACCATTCGGTGTGTGTTAATATGCTTGAATTAATCCAGAACTAAGCAGACACTCCCTGTGTTTCTGCTACTGTCACTGATAATCAGCCTAAGTTAATGTCCTATTTTCAGCCAAATAGCACTACGTGAATCCTGTTAATATGTCTGTTAATATCTTCCCGCAGATGGGTTAATCGGCTGCATAAGGCCTACCAGGCATAAGGCCCTTCAATCAATCAATAGTTCCATCCTCTAGTCGAGGGTTGGATGCAATGGTTCTCCACTTGTCCCGATGTTGTGCTGTTCTGATAGACTGTGAATAATTCAAGCCTGTCCACTGTGAAATATTTGTAAACCATGATGTTCTTGGTCTCCCTCTCCCTCTGCTGCCATTCACCTTCCCTTCCAACAATGTACGGTATATTGAACTCTGACGAATGATGTGGCCAAAATAAATAAGTTTCTTTGTCTGTATAGTGGCAAACAAGCTTTTCTTATTTTTAATTTTTCTGAGAACTTCTTTGTTGGTGATCTTCTTTGTCCATGATATTTTCATCATCCTTCGATAAGTCCACATCTCAAATGCTGCTAAACGTTTGTACATTTTCTTAGAGATTGTCCATGTCTCTGCCCCATACATTAGAGTAGACCACACATAACACTGAAGAATACGCTTCCTTGTTTGTATTAATATCTTACTTGATGTTAACACTCTATACATTTTGGAGAATGTTGTTCGGGCTATTGTTATCCTTCTTTTAATTTCTTCCTCACATCTCCCATCATTTGTAATCTTTTGTCCGAGATATATGAATTCGGATACTTGTTCTATGTTTGTGCCATCTATGGTTATATTGACATTTGGTTTATCTGTCTTTTTACTTATAACCATTGTTTTGGTCTTCCTGGCATTCATCTTCATGTTGAATAGTATTCCAGCTTTATTGATTCTATTCACTATATCTTGTAGGTTTTTCTCACTGTCTGCTAGTATTACACTGTCATCGGCATATCTAAGATTGTTGACGTTCATGCCACCTATTGTCACTCCCTTGCAATCTTCAATGTGTCTGAAAATCATCTCTGTGTACAGGTTAAATAGACATGGTGACAATACACACACCTGTCGAACTCCTCGTTTAATCATAACTTCATCCGATAGGCACGTTGTGTCCAGTATAAGTTCACAATTAGTTTAATGTCTTTGCCATTGACACCAATATCTTGTAAACATTTGATTAACAGTTCATGATTGACTCGGTCGAAGGCCTTCTCATAGTCAATAAAGCAGGCATAAACATCCTGGTTCACTTCACAATAACGTTCACAAATCATTCTCATATTGAAAATCCCTTCACGTGTACCTCTTCCAGATATAAACCCACTTTGTACGTTACTGATTTGTTGAACAAGGCCCTTAATTACATATAAATCAATCAAATAGCAAGTTGACCATAGCGGTTAATCTATACAAGAAGTCTGGAGAATAGTAAAGAATGCAAGGAACGTTCCAATTTACCTTTCCAAGAGCTCACAGCTTTATTCTTACCCTAGCTAGTACAACATATGTGCTTCCATGGTTCAATATCAATAAATAATGAATCGGTACAATAAGTGTATCCCCTCGTGTATTTGTTAAGTTAAATCAGTTTGGAATTTCGACAATAAAAGCCTAAATCTCGTCTAAAACATTAGAGCACGCATAAACACGTACGATGGGTCGGAGCCCGAGCGCTTGACCTTCCACCGTTGCTAGGAAAGTCACAATTGACGTCTCCTCGCAACGCATTACAGCAGAGAACCTGGTGCCCCCTGCAAATGGTGGCAAATGTGAGTCTGTCTTGGCGAGTAGCCCGCATTTCAGAATGCGAGCTAATCGGCCCAAGCCCGCAATTGTCACTGGACAAGTAGTCTCGCCCACTTCACATATATATATATATATATATATATATATACATATATATACATATATATATATATAAATATATCACATAGTAGTGATGAAAAACGTATTATGTGAGTATAAAGGCATGAAAGGGACTGACTTGTTTATATATTGTACCGATTATTTTATATTCTACCTCGCCCATCTCACACTCGTGATCGGTGGCGCGGCCACCGGTTCTCCTCATGCCTAACGGCAACATCTAAGGTCATATCAGGACAGGTACCGACTTGTAACAGTGTGCACTCATGACGACTTTATAGTGCTGCCCCACTGGGAAATCACCCTGCCACCACCATGACCCAATATCCCACTCAGTCACATTATCCTGACACTGAGTTAACCAGTCCTTGCCCTATCCTGAGCGCCAGGCTAGGAAGCAACAAGTATCAATTTTGTAAGTATTTTGACTCGACAGGGAATCAAACTCCAGATCTCCCACACGGGTGGCCTGCGCTCTACCGATTCGGCAACCACGCCCGGTGACACGCGAGCATGCACACAGAGATTTAAACACTGATACACACAGATAAACACACGGCTATATAAACACCGTTGACCACAGATAGTTTAAACCTGTTTCCCCCGATCAACTTAAAGCTGCGTATTCGGATGGACCCATCAAATTTTCGCACCCAAAGCACTCACCTACACTTATCTAACTTAAAGGCTCTGTCACACATCACTGGATTGGGGAAATGGAAAGAAACCAAACAAAGTCTGTTGATATCCGGCAAAGTCCGGTTTGTGTCCGTTGCATATCCGTTGCACATGCGTTGATATCCTTTCTGATCCGTTACAAGTTTTGAGCATGCACAAAACTTGGAAAGGATGCCGCCGGATTTACGTCTATGGTTCTTGTCCGGTTTGAGTTTGTCCGTTTCATGTCCGTTCGTCCAGTGGCCTTTGACCCGATATCGCAACATTTTGATACATTTTAATACATTTTGATACTTATCACGCCCAAACACCACCGGACTAGAAAATTCTGTCCGTTGCTCAATCCGTCATAGTGTGACAGGCACTTAAGCCCCGTTCACACACGCACCTTAAGTCACCTCAACTAATTCACCTCAGCTAAATCGCTTCAAAATGTGCATGTGAATGCGCCGCTGAGTCAAATTAGGGCTGAGTCGACTAAACTAGTTCACCTCATATAAACCACTTCGTGAGATGGATTAGATGAGGCGAATTAGTTGAGGCGACTAAAAGTGCATGTGTGAACGGGGCTTTAGATACAGGTGCACTAATTAAGCGTTTGTTGTTACATTTAAGTGAATAGTAAGACAATTTAATAGAAGCTGTAAATGCTGAATGAAGCCTATAGCGTCAGTGTTTTAATGTGCCTTCCAAAAATTAATTTAGAATGCTTGCACTAAAACATCTCCAGTTTGTTGTTTGTTGGAATGTTACGTCCTGGCAACGTCAAATGTCACAATCATATCACTAGCAGGACGTGTTATATAAAGTTAGTCATTTAAAATAAAAGTCACTTCAAACTAAAATAACGTAGATTATAACGATCAACCTGATGTATTTATCTCCGAACAAAATGGCAGAAACTCAAAAGCTTCGGACTATGAAACTCTAAGCTGGAGCTTCCTGGATTTCAGTCCCGGTGTAACGATTTCAACTTCCCCCCCATCCCAAGTTCCCCCCCGGGAATCTGAAAACGTTTTTAACTTCCCTCCGGGGAAATTAAAAACGTTTTCAGATTCCTGGGGGGGAACTTAAAAACAGTTTTCAGATTCCTCCCCCTATTTTCAAATTCCCCCCTCCGGGAATTTAAAATTGTTTAAAAAACTTTAAAAAACGTTTTAAATTTCAGACCTATAATATTTTTTTCTTAACCATCTTGGAGACTTTTTGTGTCATTTGTGGTTAAATATGTTTTATTGTACTAGTAATAATTTCCATTATGCTATTCTCTGTATATTATAATATTTGTCATGATAAAAAATAACAAAAAATAACAAAAAATAACAAAAATAAAGAAAATTCCCCAAAAATGGGGGGGGGAGGGAAAGTTAAAACGAGGGAGGGAATTTGAAAACGTTTTCAAGTTCCCGGGGGGGGGGGGAACTTGAATATGAGGGGAATTTGAAATCTTTACACCGGGGAAGGTGAGATATGTAGAGCCCTAAATTGAATATTTTATTGGCAACGAGAACCGGCCCAAACCGCTCGGGGGTACGTCACTGAACAAACCTGTAAAAAGGTAGGTGTGTGTGTGTGGGGGGGGGGGGGGTGTAGCTGTGTGTGTGGGGGGGGGGGGTGTAGGAGTAAGGGAAGCTTACGTGTCTCAACTGGGGAACTACTTGTAAAATATATAAGTGAATTGGTTGGTTGGTTGGAGTTTTACATCCTGGCAACATCTTAGGTAATATCACAATGTGTACCGACTTGTGATAGTGCGCACTCATGGTGACTTTATAGTGCTGCCCCACTGGGAGACCATGCTGCCAGCACCATGACCTCGTATCCCACTCAGTCATAGTGTCCTGACACTGAGCCAACCAGTCCTTGCCCTATCCTAATAATGCCGAGCACCTGGCTAGGAAGCGACAAGTGTCAATTTTTAGGTCATTGGTTTCACTCGACCAGAGTTCGAACCCACGATCTCCAAAAACGGTAGACGGAAACTCAACTCATTCGGGCATCCCGTCTGATTAGGGAAGTGGAGAGCATGCGCATTGTTAAATAATAGCTTCTGGTTGATTCATCATGGTTTCTTGAATTAAATAATTAGACCTTTTCCACAGAGCATGCGCACTGAGCTGTTACCAATGATGTTATTAGTTCTTCCCACTGCTTTCAGAGGATGGGGTTGGTGGTGGAAATCTTCTGTAGACATTTTCCACGGAGAAGTTTGCACACTGAGATTGGTGAGAAACATCAGTTCTTCTATTAAAGTGCGAGGGCAGGTTGCTAGCGGCAATGGTTTATTACAGAATAATTATTGTGTTTATTTTTACTTGTGACTACGTGACAGGTGGAGTTTGGGAAAAGTAGCAGAATAAAACGAAATTGCACTTAATTTAATTAGATATATGAAAAACCTCTCGGGGCTTCAAGTTATTATTACATAAACACATATTAAGCAAAAGAAGAAGCAAAGACAAAGACACAACACCCCCCCTCCCGCCCCCCCCCCCCAGTAAAATGGGGTGCATTGGTAATGTTGGCCAATTTGAATTAAAATGGAATTTTCCATGGAAAGGGTGAAGAATTAGAGCTTGTGGAACAGGAGGTGGAGGTGGAGGCAGAGGGAGACATGAGGAGAGGTGGAAGAGAGAGGAGAGGAAGGGGAAGGGGGAGGACTGATTGATTGATTGTTTGTTGCTGGATTTACGCCGAGTCGGTAGCTAAAGGCGAACTCGTGGTGAAAAGTGTTTAAAGTGCATATTGTCATTTTATCCAACCATCGTTTTTACTTAGAATAGAAGGTGAGTAGAGGGGGGGGGGGGGGGAAAGGAGAAGGAGGAGGGGGGAGGGGTGAGGAGAAGGAGGAGGAGGGAGAGGATGAGGAGGAAAAGGAGGAGTAAAGAGAGGAAAAGGAGGGGGAAGGGGGGGGGGGGAGGGAAGGAAAGAAGATGCGGGGAAGGGGAATGAGGAGGAGGAGAGGAGGAGGAGAGGGAGAGGGAGAGGGGGGAGGAGGTGGAGAAAGAGGAAGGGGGAGATTGGGGAGGAGGAGAGAGAGGACGGGGAAAAGGAGAAGAAATGAGAGAAGGAAGAGAAGGAGATGGGGTAAGGAGGAGAAGGGTGAGAATGAGGAGATGGGGGGAAGAGGAGGAGGAGAAAGAGGAGGGGATGGGGAGAGGGGGTATGGGGGAGCAGGAGGAGAAGGAGGAGAAGGGGAGAAGGGGGACATGGAGGAGAAGGAAGAAGAGGGATGGCTATATATACGCTCGCTGAGTCATTAGTGTGTGGGTGGGGACAGGGCCGTATGTTGGTACAATCAATCGTAAAGGGTCTTTGCCAAGCTTGCCCTATTACTACACACAGACAGATAACCGCAGTCGACAGTCCAATAGGGGCTCTGGGATAAAGCTGGACGCCCAGTCCCAGACTTTGCTGCGATTAGGTCCCCCGGTCCGCTAACACCCCGCCATAAACCCCCCACAGTCCGGCACAACTCGCACCTTTTACAGCACCCGCCGGCAGAAAAGAAACACCCCCCCCCCCCCACCCCTCTCGCCGTGCCCCGCCACCCTCACCCCGCCGCCCGCACCCCGCCCGCACCCCATCTTCGGATTTTACGACATCCACCGCCTTTTGCGACATCTATGCACACACACACACACGCTCACCCCCCCCCCCCCACACACACACACACGCACCGCGTCCGTCTGCTGCGTTCGACACGTCTTCATTATCCAGGTCCGGAATCATGGACTGCGTTCTTTGTGCGCCCGACAATGGCGGGTGACGGCGGGACTGTCGTAACCAAGTCGGGCCGAGAGCCACAGAACCGGGCTTCCGACAGACTGACACCGGCAAGCGAGCGGCGGGCGGCGGGCGGCGGGCGGTGGGGGCGGGCGGCGGGCCGGCGGGCGGCGGGCGGGCGGGCGGCGGGCGGTGGGCGGCGGGCGGTGGGGCGGGCGGCGGGCGGCGGGCGGCGGGCGGTGGGGGCGGGCGGCGGGCGGGGCGCGGCGGGTCGGCGGGGGCGGGCGGCGGGGGCGGGCGGAGGGCGGGGGCGGCGGGCGGCGGGCTGTGGGCGCGGCGGGGGCGGTGGGGGCGGCGGCGGGCGGCGGGCGGGGGCGGCGGGCGGCGGGCGGGGGGCGGCGGGGCGGGCGGGCGGCGGGCGGCGGGCGGCGGGCGGCGGGACAATCGTCCGGGTTTATAGTGTCAATCATCGGGGAACGCCGACGACAACGCCTCTGGTGGGTAGGGAAGGATGTTTGTTTGTTTGTTGTTGTTTTACGTCCTAGCAACATCTAAGGTCATATCAGGACGGGGGTAGGGAAGGAAGCAAGGCCTCTAAGGTCAAAGAGGGCTAAGGAAAGAGTTTGGGGTGAAGGTGGAGTAGGGTGATGGTGGTGTTGGGGTGTGGCTAAGGGTGTGTGGAGAGGGGGGGGGGCGGGGCGGGGCTGGATGTCACTGTAGGGAGAGGAGGAGAGTATGGGTGTTGTGGAGGCAGAGGATATGGGAGTGGGTGTGGTGTGGGGAAGTAGGTTGGTGTGGGTGTGGTGTAGGGAGACGTGGTGGGTGTGCGTGTGGTGGAGGGAGAGTGGGTGAGTGTGGGTGTGGTGCAGGGAGTGGAGATGGGTGTGGTATAGAGAGAGAGGAGGTGAGTGAGTGTGTGTGTGTGTAGGGAGTGGAGATGGGAGTGGTGTATGGAGAGGAGGAGAGTGTGTGGATGTGGTGTGGGGGAGTGGAGGATGTGGTAGGATGTAGGGTGTA
The DNA here is from genome assembly GCA_030323885.1 of Branchipolynoe longqiensis. Taxonomy (NCBI): domain Eukaryota; kingdom Metazoa; phylum Annelida; class Polychaeta; order Phyllodocida; family Polynoidae; genus Branchipolynoe; species Branchipolynoe longqiensis. The sequence continues at coordinate 16,050,142 of CM059195.1, forward strand.
ATGAGAGGTGTATGTGGGTGTGGTGTATTGAGAGGAGGAGGTGTGTGTGTGTGGGTAGGGTGCATGGAGAGGAGGAGGTGGGTGTGGGTGTTAGTGGGAAGTGGCTATCAATAAATTTCACGTCTATGATGTTGCCACCCCCGCAACCCTCCTTCCTCCTTCTCCCCGCTCCCCATTCATTGAAAACTGCCCAATCACATAGATCTACCACCCAACCCCCATCCATTGTCCAACCACCCCACCCCCTCCCCCCGCTGATTGGTCTTGCCCGGTGTCAGAGATGCCTCGGGCTTTTTATGGGATTGAACTGACAGTGAAGTGGATCCGTAGATTGAAACATCCCACGGGGCCCCTTAATTGTTTTATTCGGCCTGTATAAAACGGAGACGTCCCGTTGAACTTGAAGATTGCACCGGGCTCTTTACCGCTTGGCATTTGTTTACCCGCCCCGTTTTTGCCAACCCATCCTGGCAAAATGACTGGAGGCAGGCTGGGAAGACTTGTTTTTAAAATGATTTATTATTTAATTGTGTTTATTATTTATTATTAAAGTTGCATAGTCCGATGATTTTGAGCTTCTGACATTTCCTGAGATCAATACATCTCCTTCTTCGTCTTCTTCTTCTTCTTCTTTTCGTTCGCCTTCAATTACATTTGGAGTCATTACATTATATTTATCGTTATAATCTACTTTGCTTTGGTTTGAAGTCACTTTTATTTTAAACGGCTAACTTTGGAGATTTCTGAAGTTCAAACTGTGGCGTTCTCTGTGGCGGAGTGGTTAGAGTGTCTGACTTTTTTCGAGGTCAGACTCCTAGTCTGAGGGTCGGCGGTTCGATTCCCCGTGCCCCCAGCTCTGCCAATTTGGATTTCCACCGCTGTGTATAACTTACAGCGTCATCAAAGGCCGGTTGCTCTCATACCATGTCTATGTGGTGTGGGAGGTTAAAAATCCCTTGGGTCGGTAAAAGTGTAGGCTCGGGCTTTCTATCGACCAGCAGTGGAATGAGGAAGACCAGTCGTCTATAGCCGTGGTCACACGGGCAAAAAATAAAGCGATTTAGACAAGGCGAATACTAGGAGTCGAATTAGCGGCCCGTTCACACGGGCAGTACTTGGGCCGGAAGTCGATATCAGCGCATGAGCAAGTCCAGTCTGACCAGCGCCAGTTTTCGGTTAGGCGAAGTCACCACGAGAGAGTGTGTTCGACCTAGATATGTATTTAATAAATCTTATTGGTTTGGAACGATCAAAACTTCTGCTGGGCAGTGAAACCCTAAAAATAAATGATGAAAAAAATATCTGTGCACAGCTAGCGGTTTAATAGACTCAATTATATAATATGCGCTTTTGATCGACCGGAAAGTAAACAAACTAAGGTATCGACTGCGCATGCGTGTGAGGTGCTTAATCCGCCTCAGAGCGTCCACACGGGAAAAATAAATCGACTCAGAGAAATCTACTCGCGTAATGCATCTCCACAAGTGTTTTCCAGTATCAGGATCACAGGAATCGATTCAGCCCTAATTCGACTCAGACGCCCGTTCACACGCGAAATGTAACCCGAACTATACAAGTCAATTTCTACGAATCGATTTACAGCGCCCGTGTGACCACGGCTTATGACTGAAATTTCCCCTGCTTAAACAACTAATGGAACAAAAAAAACATGCAAAATATATTTTGGCTAGCTAGCATGCCAAAACTCTGACACCATAGGTTTCAGTGGTAACACTAACAGATTTGATTAACTCGACTTAGTATTTATTCCCTTCTATGTGCCAACAAATGGTTAATAAGTGCATCAGTATTTAAGTTAAATATGTCGGATCAAATCTAGATAATTGTTTTGGTCTTGAAAATTTGAAGCTTTTATCGGACTATGCAGCTTTAAAGTTTGTTGGGGTTTTACATCCTAGCAACAACTATGGTCATATCAGTTCGGGAACCAGAAGCTATGGCCGAATGAGTTGAGCGTCCGTCTCCCGTTTTGGTAGATTGTCAGATTCGAACCCATGAGTTCGAACCCTGGTCGAGTCAAACCAATGACTTAACAATTTATACTTATTGCTTCCTAGCCAGGTGATCGGCATTATTAGGAGAGGGCAAGGACTGGTTGGTTCAGAGTCAGAATAATGTGACGGAGTGGGATATCGGTCATGGGTGCTGGCGGCCTGTTCTTCCAGTGGGGCAGCACTATAAAGTCGCCATGAGTAGGCATACCCACTGTTACAAGTCGGAACCCGTCCTGATATGACCATAGATGTTGCCGGGACGTAAAACTCCAAGAGCCAACCAACCTATCAGGACGGGTACTAAACTTGCTGCCTTTATAGTGCTGCCCCACTGGGAGATCAGGCTACCAGCACCATGACCCAATATCCTACTCGATCACATTATCCTGATACAGAACTAATCTAGATAAGTGTTTTGGTTTTGGTGCTCGGCATTACTAGGATAGGGCAACGAGCAGTTGAATAAGGAAGACCACAATTAAAATACCCCCTCCTTAAAGTTGCCTTTGTTATTTTCTGAGATAAATGTATTATGTTGATCGTTATAATCTACCTTACATTAATTTGAAATAACTTTTATTTCATATGGCTAACTTTTGAGATATTTGAAGTGCAAACATTCAAAATTAATTTAGACAAGCACGCCAAAATGACACCATAGGCTTCTGCAGTAACTGGTTCTATTAAATTGCCTCAGTATTTCCTTCTAATGTGGCAACAAATGTTTGATAAGTGCACCATTATCTAAGTTAGATATGTACAATCAAATCCAACTAATTGCTTTGATTTTGAAAATGTCATGTTTTTATCGGATTATCAGCTTTAATCAACTAATGTACAAGCCCCCCCCCCAAAAAAAACACCAATGGAGGCTATTAAATATCATTTGGTACTAATAACTGCTATCACTGATAGGCTAGGACATACTACAAATTTAGAAAGTGCAAACCATAGTATCACTTAATATGAAATTTGAAGTCTTTTGAGCCTCATAACTTATGTAAGCCCACCCTTCCATGTGTGACGTCACATGACTAAAAATAGCTATGACCTAATGGCTTGGGGCAAACCAGGTTCGTACTCAAATAGCTCCATCCAAGTTTGTTCTTTCAGTAAAGCTGCACAGTCCCATGAAGTATCACATTTTCAAAACCAAAACAATTACCTAGGTTTGATTATACATATCTAACTTAGATAGTGATGCGCTTATTCAACATTTTGTTTCTGCATAGAACTTTAGAAGGGAATACTGAGTCAATTTAAAGTTGCATAGTCCCACGGTTTTGAGTTTCTGTAATTTCTCTGAGATACATGTATTAATTAGATCGAGCACTAGTATCTACTTTACATTAGTTTAAAGTTACTTTTATTTTAAATGGTAAACTTTTGAGATATTTGAAGTGCAAACAAGGAAAATTAGTTTTGGCAAGCGTGCCAAAATGCTGATACCATAGACCTCTACAGTAACATGTTTGATTAAATTGACTCAATATTCCCATCAATGCAGAATCAAATGTTCAATAAATGCATCAGTATCAAGAGCCGTGTTTACACGGGCGATTTAAAACGTTTCATATGAAACCACTTGCCTAGATCGACACACATTTGGCGTGTAAACGCGATGCTGTGGCGTTTTAGGGCTGAATCGCTTCATATGAAACGCTTCATCTATACCACCTCCTAGGTGGTTTATTTGAAGCGATTCAGCTTGTTCCCAGGCGGCGGTAGTATAAAATAGTAGTGCGTGCCGGGAACAGGGGGAGCAGTAACTAATCGCTGGTGCCCGGCAGTGTTAGGGCCCGATTAGGCCGAAATCTAGTGAATGCGATCATATTTAACAGAATTACAGACTCAAATAATGAAATTTAATTAAATTAACCTTAAATTCCAAGCGATATTAACATAGCAGCTACATCTGCATCGAATCGACGTGTGTAAACTAAACAAATAGCAATGCTTGCCGGCTACAGGCGGAACTAAGGCTGCTTGTTCCCGGCGACAAAACACTTTCAAACTCTGTCAGTGTAAACGCGCCTCTGAAACGCTTCATATAAATCGCTTTGTCTAGAACGTTTCACAATTCCCCGTGTAAACACGGCTTAAGTTAGATATGTAAAAATCAAATCTAGATAATTGCTTGGTTTTGACAATTTCATGTTTCATCGGACTATGCAGCTTTAATAGAACCTGTTACTGCAGAAGCCTATGGTGTCAGAGTTTTGGCGTGCTAGCCAAAACTAATTTGATGTTTACACTTCAAATATCTTAAAAAGGTAGCCATTCAAAATAGTTACTTCAAAGTAAAGTAGATCAGAATTCAGACGGGATGGCCAAATGAGTTAGAGCATCCATCTCCCGTGTTGGTAGATCATGGGTATCGTGGCTTCGAACCCTAGTCGAGTCAAACCAATGACTTAAAAATTGATACTTGTCGCTTCCTAGTCAGGCTCCCGGCATTATTAGGATAGGGTAAGGAGTAGTGAAATGAGGAAGACCAATCTTCCGTGATTGAAATTTCGCCTGCTTAAACAATTAATGTACCAAAAAAAGATATATGTGATGTATAACTATAAGCATTATGCGAGTATAAAGGCGCGGAAGGGAATTATTATTATTATTCGTATTATTATTATTATTCGTCTATTCATTACCTACCAACCATTGTCCTCGATGTATTCACCTCCTATATCTACTTGCTCCTACTGGTGGCGCCACCTACGGCCTCCACCTGTATTACCGGCTCTCCCATTGTCATTCAAGCCCTGGAATTTTTTATCTTAGAAAAATGACAGAAACTAAAAACCATGGGACTACGCAACGTTAAGCTACACCAAGCAACCACAGGAATGCATGAACAAACTAACCAGATCCCGATGAGGGGGGGGGGGGGGCGGTTAAAGAAATGCCGAATGAGTACATCAGTATATGTAGGGGGTTGAAACAAAGATGGAATAAACAATATATTGAGGTGTAACGGGGTTTTAAATAAATTGATTTAGCAATAATTTCAGGTGTAGAGATCATGAATTTTAAAACAATATATTAAAGTGTAGGGGGGGGGGGGGTGAAGCAATACATTGAAGTGCACTGGGTATTAAAATAAGATTGACTGAACAATATACTGAGGGGGGTCAGTGGGATAAATAAAAAAAAGGTTGAACAATATATTGAGGGGATTCTTTTTAATTGATTAAAAATATATTAAATCGTTGAGTAGATTTATTGAGCAAAAATAGAAAAATGAGATGTAGTGGTGACACAAAATAAACTGATTAGAATATAATTATATTTAAGTGTACAGGAAATTAACAAAGATTAATCGGACAATACATTAATATGTAGAGGGTTACAATATATGCAGGGATTAAAAAAGATTGTTTTCACATATTCAGGTGTAATGGGGTAAAAAAATTAAAAATAAAAGTGTGAGGTTAAAAAGATTGAACAATAAATAGACATTTAAGATTTTTTTTTAAAGACAATATATTGAGGTTTAAATGGGATTAAAGTAAGATTGAACAACATATTTAAATGGAGGTGGGGGGGGGGGGCTTATAAAAAAACTTGAACACTATATTTTAAGTATGCCTCATAGCCTATGTAAGTCCATCCCTTCCCATCCCTGTGTGACGTCACATAACAGCTTAACAAAATATTAAAATGTAAGGGTTAATAACAAAAGAATTGAACAATACAAGAGGTGTATGGAAGATAACAAGTATAACCCCAAAATAAGAATAATAGAGAGAACGACGTGGATTGATTTTGAGTCTTTATTGGGCTAAAATAATTTTGATAGAAGAGGAGACTTGATGACGTCAGAATGTGGTGACACAATGGCCGCGATGCGCCACCTAGCGGCTGGTAAGCAGCCATACACTACAGCACTTCAATGTCACAGCAACCATACTCGCCTTCATACTTGTACTTGCTTTGTTAGAACAGTGGAACACATAATATATACATACACAATACAGCCAGGCATACATGCAGGCCAAATGCCATGACGTCACGCGTGATGTCACCAACAAAGAAAAAGAAGTCATTACAACTACTCTCTACATCAACAACAATAAAACAGAAAGTTATTAGGTTTTGAATCAAATGCCAGTTCAAATGCTGGCTCATGTGTGTATATGTTATATATATATGTATATATACACATAGGTATGCTTCACATGACAGTCGACTTTATAATTGTATGTTAATGAGGATGCATCACGTGGTACATTCAAATGTAGGTCATCTGACACCACGTCATTTGTGCCTTCCCATTTGGAAAGGATGATTCCGTATAGAGAGCAGTTAGAACTAGAAACACATCAATTGAACAATAAAGCTAGTAGATAATGTGTAGTAAAAAAAAAAAAAAAAGTAAATATTTTTCTTTAAGTCAATTTTTTTTAAAGTAAGAAAATATTACTGTAATGGCATTGCAACTGTTACAACGATTTAGAAGTTTCACCATGAGCTGGTTACAGACGTAAAACATAGTAATGACTGTGGCAAATTAACACGCCAGTGAAGTGAACTCAACTTTTTAGATTAGCTTATCAGGGTTAAAGTTGGTTCTTATATATTTGGAATAATGCAGCTAGTTTGTAACCAGCATCATTCAGCACGGACACATGATCCTACATCACTACTAATTATCTATTAATCAACTTAGACTCTGCCTTGTGGGATTATATTGTATAAGCCTACTTTTGTTTTCTTCTTCTAAACTATTCTTATCCTCGAGATCAAATTTAAATCCGTAGAATAGAACGGAAGCTTGTGAGGCAATATCTACATTATCATCCTATACATATAGGTAATATCTTTTGTTGTTGAAATTATTATTTAAAGATATCCATATGCTTTGAACTTTGAACAATAATTTTGCATCATTTAGGTGGGATATTCCATTTGAACACAAGACGCATAGTCCTAAATATCCCATTCCTACTTATTCCTCATTGTTTGACGGGAATTCGCAATTATATTTGCTGATCAGATTATTAGTATAATTAGTACTAATAGTGGTAGTATATTAATTACTCTTCATATTTGGGGATATTAATTGAGATACACCTCACCATGTCACTAATCTCAGACCTTGGCCATGGAACATTGTCTATTGCTCCTTGGATAAAACATTAGGGAATATTAACATAATGGCATTACCTATGAGTGCATTTCTTTCATTTATATATGATATACAGTAAAACCTCTCTAACAGACCACCTCCACAGAATGCCCACTCCCCTATATCGATCGCTTTATTTGGGTCCCAAACGATCACCCTTACAATACCATTGTAGTAATAAAAAAAACACTCCCTAAACCTCCCTAAATGGACCATTTAAAGTCGGTCCCATGGTTGGTAGATTTAGAGAGGTTTTACTGTATAGATATATAATATATGTATATAATATATCATGATATATATGGATATATAATGATATATGTTATATCATGATATATATGTATCATATATCATGATATAATATATATATCTACTCCCTTTAATGATATCTAATCAAACCAACAATGCATTGCACTATTAGGCTTATCACTAAGCCAGGAAACTAACAAAGATACTTCATATTTATCGCTTCATGAGGCGCCTTCAACTTCAAATGCCTTATCCCCCCATCCCTGGTCAATATCTCGTACACAGCAATTGAACATGCGTTAATCCTGGCTTAGCTCCCAGACTTGAATGGTAATACCTGTTCACCGAACCAGTTCATAATACGCAGCCATTATACCATCTCCAAACATGAGCCCTTATACAATGCTTCACAGCCGGAATGCTGGACAGACAGGTCAATTCCAATAGCTTTCGAAAACCTTCACAGACTTTTCAGAGACGCATTGTAGCTAAGTAGTTGTTAATGCAACTTTTTGTTAATTTCCCATTATGATGTGCACCAATAGGCAATTCCCCTCACCAACCCGCCCCGCCCTCTGACGGGCAGTGGAATAGTTAATGCCGCAGGTAACAGCTCAGTGTGCAGGATGCACTGTGGGAAAAGGTCTATACAAAGTATTTGCACCATTGCTGCTCACCTGCCTACCTTCAGATCGCAGTGGGAAGAACTAATCGTGTGGGTAGCTTGAACTCACTGCGCATGCTCCATGGAAAAAGGTCTATATGAAGCACTTCTCAGCAAGTCGCAGCTCATCATAAGTGGCATGCGTGTGAGCAGCGCAACTGAATGGAAAATGCAGTATAATTGACTAGCACAACCAAACATTACCGGTTACTGCTGGGCACAGCCAAACTCTACCGACAGCCATACACCACTGCTGGCTACTAGCCATAGCTAATATTACCTATATATAGCTTGATACTGGTCATAGCTATTTAATCAGCTATAAACACATAGCTTGATACTGGTCACAGCTATTATCAGCAATAGCCATCTATATATAGCTTGATACTGGCCACAGCTATAGCCAGCTATAATTGACTACTCGCGTGTACCTTCGGGGAACTCAGCACTGCTGACTAGTTTGCAGAAAACACTTTTCAATGTGACATGGACACTTACTAATACTAGTAGCACACTCAGGGAGGGAGGTGAGGGTGAGGGTGAGGGTGAGGGTGAGACTGAGGGTGAGGTGAAAGCACTCTACAGGCATGGCGTGGTCTATTCTTAGTTAGAAACTACCTCAGATCTCACTCACCTGATCTACCGTACAGTGGTCACACTTTACAAACTCAACAACGGTTCAGTTAGTCTGGGACACGTCATTCACTCAGCCTCATTAATATCAAGTCAACACCCCTCGCCCCCTCCCCCTCCCTTCGGCCCTGACTTCCGGTGGGAACCTAACGTACATGTCTTCTACATAGTGTTACATGCAAGCACACCAACTGGTGACCATTAACAACAGAACCTACCGGACAGGGCGCGCGGCTCCCCCCTGCAACCACGCATTGTGTGTGTGTGTAGGGCCGGGGGGCGGGGGGGGGAGAGTACTGCCGCACTGCAGAAGGTTCCTCTGCACAGGGGTAAGCGCCTGCCACATAGTGAGTCTGCTACTTTCTGGGGGTTATTTACCTAACATCCATATGGACGACCTAATATAGTAATAACGGGGAGAGAGGGGGAGAGGGGGTGGAATGGGATGGGAGGGGAGGAGGGGAGGAGGGGAGGAGGGGAGGAGAGGAAAGTAGGGGGAGGGCAGGGGAGCGGGGGCAGGGGAGAGGAGAGGGACAGGGAGAGAGGAGAGAGAGAGGAAGGGAGGGGCGGAAGGAGAGGAATGGGGGAGAGGAGAGGGAAGGAGAGGAGAGGCGAGAGCAGGGGAAGAGGGGATGAGGGGGAGGGAGAGAGGAGCTTTACGTCCTAGCAACATATAAGGTCATATCAGGACGGGTACCGAAAATGTGATAACGCGCACTCATGGCGACTTCATATTGCTGCCCCACTGGGAGACCAGGCCGCCAACACCATGACTCGATATCCCACTGAGTCACATTATTCGGAGATTTCTCATCACCACAACATACAGCACATGGCTGTCCATGATACGGGAGTATATGCATGAGTGTGTGAATTGGTGATTGTGTGTGTATGTGCAAGGGACCTATATTAATAATATACTATGTACTTGTAGGAGCTAAACTACTACGCACCAGAACAACTAACATTACTTAATTAGCATAACTAGCTTTTAGTTATCATTCAAGGTAAATGCAATGGTGGTGATTGGATGAGTGAATATTAGTTACCGTTAGTTCATTTAAATCCTTTTATATATATATCATAAGGGCAATGATTCGACTCGGATATGACGTCATGACGTGCAGTCCTCGCCTGTGATCAGCAGGTCCATGACGTCACGTCATGCCGTGGGATGCGGTCTTCGCTGGTACCGGAGAGGCATTAGGGTAGAGCTGTATACAATAACGGGGTTTACAGTGAGTGACTGACAAGCAGGCCAGGCATGACTGGACGTGGTCTAGATGCAGCAGGCTGGTTGGCTAAGTGTAAAGGAAATGAGTCCCAGTGACAAAAATCCAAAATCGTTGAAAAAGTAGGGATTCCCCCACTGCCGGACATTGATTAAAACCTACGATTAAAATGGTGTAATCTGGCACCTAACTGTTTTAAGACTTCAAGACTAACGAATAATTAAAAGTCTGCTTTCAGTCTTTGTACGCTGAACATTATTTCCGATCTTTGTGGGTGCTTTTTTTCGCCGACAGGATCCCCCCCCCCCCCCCCCGCTGATTTGGAAAGTGAGTTTTCACTGAAATCAGCGATTTCGCTGAGAAATGGGATCCCTGGCCGGAGACTGCACTGAACACATTCAGCTTATGCCAGGTACACACCTACCGTTTGTGCGCACCCACCTACCGTATACGATCTAAAACTGCCCGTTTCGCACACAAAAATCGCTAGGTGTGCGCTCCCCGCGCACACCTAGCGATTGCGATTCGCCACTAAAAACTCAGTTTTAGGGCTAAACCGGGCCGATTACGATTGCGATTCGAAAAATGAATCGTCCCGTTTTCAGTTTTAAGCGGGTCGGGTCGAGTCGCGAGTTTTAGTGCGCGAATCGTATACGGTAGGTGTGTACTTGGCATTATTCACAGATGAAAGGCACCTCCAACAATAACAAAACCTGAAGTCTCACTTCCGGTTGCTCTGACAGCACAGACCTGCGCACCCGATCTCGCAGCTTTCCGTATTGTCAAAGCTATTTTCCGTATTCTTGAATGACTTTTTCAGTAACACTTTTACAGTGAACAATAAACAATTACATACTATTCACAAGGAAACTTTCCACACATCCCACAACAAAGACAACGCCAACCATATAAAATGGTTTAACTTTGGAGATATTTGACGTGAAAAAATGTCAAATTGATCTTGACATGCAGGCCAAATTGCTAAAACCATAGGTTTCAGCAGCAACAGGTTCTATTGAATTGTCCTACTATTCCTTCGATGCCACAAGAAGTATTTTGAGACCGGCGGTTCCGGATTTCTCTATTTAGTACTTGATTCCGTAACAAACACAGACAAATATAGAGGGTCCACAGGACTGGACAGTGCTAAGCCTACCAGAGGAAATTACCCATATAACCAAGACAAAAATTTGAAATCTGCACAAACATATCGGAAATTTCTTAACTTCAGCCACCAGGACCCGTATGCATGACGCGGTGTTAGCGAGCCAAAACTGGTTTTGGTGGGGATTTCTAGGTCAGTGCCGAAAACTCAGTATGCAAGGAGCGGTGTTAGCACCAACACACCGAGTGTAAGCTAACACCGCGTCATGCATATGGGCCCAGGTGTATATTGGGGAACACTCAGTTCCACCAACCCTGTGGGTTGACGTGCTTGCATCACTATCAGGCCATGGGACATGTCAGGCAGGTGTTGCACCAGCTCAAAGAGCATAGAATACACTGGTTAGAAGCTCACTGTGCAGCATCCTCTGCGGAAATGGTCTCATGGAGGTTTTCCACCATCAACTCACCACTCTCCGATAACAGGGGCAAGAATTCATGTTGCGGATAGCAGGTCACTGCACATGCTCCTTGAGAACGGTCTGTTCTATGAGAAATTGTCATTTTTATATCCATGAAGTACGCCAAATGTTTACACTTACAGGCTCCCTCCCATGTCCAACAAAGGAGTTGATAGATTTCATCTCCTTTCGATATTTTTCAATTGATCGCAACATTGATCTTGACATACATAAAGTTCACTGACTGCTGAACGATAAATTTTGTCGTCGAACCCCTCCAATACTCACTCAAATCGGCTTCACTTTTCCTGGGGTGAATCAACAAAGACCCAATTGTCTTCTGTGACATGCTTATGCACCCAGACAGACTGGTTATATTGACAGCAATGCAGCATTCAGAAACCTAGTAGAGGCGATAACATAGGGTTTGACCTCGATAGCGCAATGACTCATCGACATCTTGGATAAAGGCAACTGGCAAATTGAACACGGCAAAAGCAAGCCCAGGCCTTGGATGTCAGTTTGCCTCATCGTTCTTGAATGCGAAATCTGTGGTGTATCTTAAGTTCGCAGCAGATCTTCCTGAGGCAGCAGAACTGAAGAAGGCAATCAAGGACGTGGTAAAGTTGAAAAGAGTTCCGATATTGTGTTGGAAATGGCAACACCGGCCGGAGTGGCAAGACTGGCAAAACTCTTAACACCGACACCGCAAACATGATGAACGCTAACAGCATTACCCACACACTGCTGAATCGTATATCATGGCGTTCACTTTGAATGGCACTGCAGAACTGGGGCACCAGTTCCTCCATAAGCAACTGACTCCAAAATAGGAACATTCACCAGGCGTTGAATGCTATGAAGAATCCTCCATTATGTGGAGCCAAGATCAGTCCAAGGCAAGTAACCAACAATCTTCACATCACCAATGTGCTGTCAGCCAACTCTAACCCTAACCCCACAGCCAGCCTGCTTTGATACTCGGACACTCGGATACTCAACATGAACTCAAGATATTCATCGACCAGTCACCACTGCAACTGCCCACCTTACTCAAGGATGACAGTCGCCTCTGAAAAAGAAACCCAAAAACTGTGTACATCGGACTTTAGATAAATCTGACAATACAAAGCATATATGAGCAGGGAAATGACCCACCCATATGATGCAGGAAAATATTGATAACCTACTGAAAACCAGAAATTTTTCATCTCTGCAAACCTACAGGACCAGCCAGCCAACCACCCGTCTCAGATTCAGCGACCCAAAAGCTTCGCACAAACCTTTCTCATGCAAGCTGTCAGTCACCTGGGACAACCTGACTCCAGATCCTCCATCATCAATACTCAGCGCAACCATCAATGTCATAACGTGGCCAGAGGAAGGCACAGCCCACAGTCATCTTACGACTCATTCACCAAGCACAACCCAAAGGACCACCACGTCACGAGCAAAGACTCCACGACTGATGGTAAATTCCCGCGCTGGGATGCCTGACCGCCTACTCAAATAGATTACACCATGAGGCTGTTTATAGTTGTAATTGGAATTTTATGTTGTGCTTTCCATGCAGAATTTTATTGTTCTGGAAACTATCTGAACTGTTTGAATTTGTTGTGTGCATCCCTCCCTCCCTTGTACTGATTGAAGTCTGGAAGCCGAATGAATCTTACCCACCAGTGAGAAGCAGCTCAGTGACTAGACCAAAGGTTTGCGAAATCCTTCGAGCGTTTGGCAACTAGAAGGGAATGATTTGGGATGGGAGTGTGTGTGTGTGTGTGGTGGGGAGCAGGGTGCTAGTCAGCAAAACAAGACTCATATCACTCACTGCCAAAAAAATGTCCATTGCTGCTAACTTTTGCTCATGAATTTTGTTACTACATTCATTCTAAAAAAGAAAAAAAAAGGGGGGAAAAAGGCCCGGGGTAAAAAAACAAAAAAATCAGCTCTTTCCACTTCCGGTTCCACTGGTGGCAGCCGTGACTATGACGACTGGAATCGTCACAGAGGTGCACACACGAGTGTCTGACACCACCGGAGTGGCTGATGACGCAGGCGTATCCGAGGTGAGTGACGCGAGTGACGTGGCGACAACGGCAGGGTCCGACGTCGAACATGTGGACTCCGTCTCTGCAGCGAAGGCGACGTTTGCGTCCGTGAGGTCATCGTCAATGGCCTCCACGAGGTCACTGCCCATCGCGCCCGGGCTGGCGGCCGTGTCGGTGGCGGGAAGCAGCCTGGGTCACTGTGACTGGAGCAGCGCCTGTCGTACACAGGCAGCGAGCAGCTCGTCCACCTGGTCAGTGTCCGACTCAGGGTCAATCTCGAAGTCCTGCAATCAGACGGAGTGTGGGGCAGAGAGGTGCCGGTTAGTGAGTGTGGTGCCAACTGTAGCATACCGGAAGTCATGAAGCAAAACCGCCCCCCTCCCTCCAGTGACAGACCTACCTGCCTGCCTACCCATACAACTTTTGCGTAATTTGTACCCAGATTTAAGTCGGAATACGCCAATACGCAAAATTAAAATTTTGTACACACACACAAATTAGGAAAGTACACATTATATTAAAAGAAAAGTACACAATTATTTTTCACTGGAGTACTTAAATAGGAAATTTGCGGTAGGCAATACTTGCCTACCCATACAATTTTTGTGTATTTTATATAAATTATGCTGTACTGGAGTGTGCCGATATGGAAAATTAATATTTTGTATGCCAAAGAAATGCGGAAATTACATAAATTTGTGTGTGGAAAGTACACAACTTTTTTCGCAAGACCACCGAAGTACAAAATTTGGGGTAGGCGGCACCACCACCATCACCCGGGAGGTCGGCGGGACCAAGTGGTCCTTAGCCGCTGCCGTATTGGCCACTCGTGGCTTACACATGCTTTTCTGCGCAAGGGGGAACCTCCCCCTGAATGTATTGGGTGTCAGTCCCCGCTGACACTCAAACACATTTTACTAAGTTGCGTTGATTTTTTGGCCCTGCGCCAACAGTTCTACACTGCAGACAGTATGCATGACCTTTTTACTAAGGTAAAACAGGAAAACATTTTAGCCTTTTTGAGGGCAGCTGGACTGTACCACCTCATATAGTTTACTAAATAGATTCTATCAATTATTAATAAAACTTTTCTTTTTCTATGGGAATTTGTTTCCCTTGACCACAAATATATGATTGTGAGCTTTCTAATTTAATGAGTGTCTATTGGTACATAATTGATTGTCTGCCTTTACATGTGAAAGCGATGGTTTGAACAAAAAACAAACATTTCTCGCCGTGAATATGGCCTATGCTGCCGACACGGCGTAAAGCAACCACCAATCAATCAATCATCAATCAATCAATCAATCAACCACCCACCCCTGTGAGCACTGCTTTAACGGTGTGAATATGTGTGCTCCACATCCAGCGTTTGAAATAAGAGCGTCTCCGCTTGTCCCAGCCAAGTGAGAGTAGGCACGGACAAGCAGAATATGGCTTGAGTTTTTTTCATTGGACAAGTGACAATTTTGGGTTGAAAACATGTATTTCACGATTTTGTTTGCTTTCCTTTGTCATCTTTAAATGTAATTTACATTATTGATGACATTTGTTTTGCTGTTTTGATTTAGTTGTGTAGTTCTACTCGCATAACCATGGGGGTTAAGTGAGATAATAAAGGTAAGTATTATAGACAAGTGTAAATCAGACCAGACTTGTCATATGGACAAGTGAACAATTTTGCAAATTTCTATCACTTTCACAAAGTCATTTAATAGAAAATATTACTGCTGAAGCATATGCGGTTAGAGTTTTGACAAGCATGCCAACATTAATTTCGCATGTTTACACTTCAAATATGTCAAGTCAGTCATTTTAAAGCAAAGTGACTTCAAACCATAGTAATGTACATCATTCTATCGATTAACCTAATACATGTATATTTATCTCAGAAAATGACAGAAAGTCAAAACCATCAGACTGCAATTTTAACCGCCAAGAGCGCTACTAATACTACTAGTACTACTACTACAACAACTAGTACTAGTATTGTCGTTGTTACAATGCCTCCTACCAATATAGAGAGGTAGGTTAGTTATTTCTATTCCAACACCAATGCAAAAAAAACCTATAATATTTTTTTGTTTAAAGAGAAGTATTTCATGTATTCTACTCTCCACATACTCCGCCCTGCATAGACACACGCATAGACACATTCCACACCCCCGACACAGACCCCCCCCCCCCCTTACACACATTCCACATACACCCTACACACACTACACCCTAAACCCCCACACCTGTGCACACGATCTCGCAGTTTTCAGTATCGTCAAAGCTATTTTCAGTATCGTCAAAGCTATTTTCAGTGTCATCAAAGCTATTTTCAGTATCGTCAAAGCTATTTTCAGTATCACTTGAGGTAGTCTACTTGAAATGCATATTTCAAAGAAACCCATTATTGGAGTGTTAATATTTAGATTTCATCATTTAGCCCAATAATGTTAGATCAATAGTAACTGTTAATATTGTGTATTATGTATCTTATTGGGATGGATGTAGCTAAATAAATAGAAAATTACATCACTAATTTGTGACATTGTCAACAGCATTGACAATAAAGTGTCACAAACTTAATGAAAACCTCTGAACAACAGCTCATTTCACTTCAAATGGTCATATACAATGTCTTCATTAAGATGAAGACATTTATTTCTAATTTTTTTTATTACAAAAATGATGAAATAGTTAACCTTTTCTGGAGTCATTAACATCGTAACATTTCGTTTCCACTTGCAAGTACTATGAAACTCTGTTTCCAACACTGAGTACAGATACAGCACAGGAACTATTTCCATCATTTGACTCTCTATGCATGGACCCAGTTATGGTATAGTAAAAGATAAATCCTGAAATTGCCCCTAAACATTGAAATTTGAGCCGAACATTTGTGTAAAATTGTTGAATCCACTTGGACGGTTACCTTGCAATTATTTTTCTGCTTTTCTCTTTAATCATCACAAATAACACAAAACCATAGCAATGAGGTTTCAAATTATTATTACTACTGTTTATAAAGCAAGTGGCATGTGAAATGTACTAAAAATGTCAAGCTTTGTGTGGAAAATATTTGATTTTGGAGTAAGATCTGTTGCCATGCTATACTGCTATTTATTGTGTGTGAGCATCACTTGACCTAATTAAAAATGTCTAAATATGTTTATTTTCAATTATTCAGATGCAAAAGGACATACACATTGAGGAAGCTTGTACATAGGACTTTGACAGCATTTTGATTTTGTGGTACTGATGTCACAGTTTTGGTTCACAACTTCTGAGAACGACCCTATTCATGAATGACTTTCAGTAACACTTCTACCATGACTCTTTTTTTTTTTACATAACATTCACAAGCAAACTTGAGACCAGATGGAAAAAAACCGCCATGACACATGTATTATATTATACATAAGCCATGGCGACTCCGTAAATGAAACAAACAAATCTGTATTTCCTGATTCCGTGACAAATACGGAGGAATATGAAAAATAAGTCCCACGCACGCACGCACGCACGCACGCACGCACGCACGCACGCACGCACGCACGCACGCACGCACACACACCACACCACACCACAGCCTATCCACACAACACTCTCACTCACACCAGGTGTGGCAGAACGCGCACAGGTGAGCGTCTGGGCGCCAGGGCGCGTTGCGCAGGCGCCGAGCACAGGTGCCATGCGCAGGCGTTGTGGTGCGTTGCGCAGGCGCCGTGCGCGCCACCCTTGCCTCTCCGAACCGCGCGTGGCGCCACCTGTAGGGCGAACGTAAACGCCTCAACGCAGGCTCCATTACTACTCAGAAATTTAATTTGGACCAAAACTATACATGTCCTTAATACCGGAAATGTACAATGTTTATTATACCGGAAGTGCACAACGTCCATTATACTGGGAATGTACAACGTCCATTATACCGGAAGTGTACAACGTCCATTATACCGGAAGTGTACAACGTCCATTCTACCGGAAGTGCACAACGTCCGGGTGGAAGTGCAAACAAATAAAGCCCCTGTTCCCTTCACCACGACTGGATGTCTGCCCACCCCGGGTAGTCTTCAAGCGCGTCAACTGCCTGTCGCTGCCCTTTGATGGTTCTGTCTCATTGTCAGACACCCACACACCCACCCACCCACCCACACACGCAGACCCCTAGTGCCCCGGAAGGAAGTCACAACACACAACACTCACTCAAAACAACAATGTGGGCAGAACACAAAAGGCTCCCCTCCCCATCCTCCCAAGTTCAAGGGACTGCACCAGATACACGAATATATAAGGTGTGTGT
>CM059195.1:16068463-16148509 GCA_030323885.1 Branchipolynoe longqiensis
GTGTATTCACCAACACCGTAATGGCGGCATTATGCAGTTTGACCCTTCTATATGTGCTGTAGTAATGCGAAGCAGCCATTTGTTTCACAGTCCGCAGCGTGCTATCGAAGCACCTGGGGGGGGGCACCCCCCCCCCACACACACACAGACACCCGCCCCCTCCGCACCCCCCCCCCCCCCTTTATATCATGGATCCTCTTTGCTCGATTGTCAAAATAGAGATATTCCTAGTTCCGCTGGTCCCTCAGCAAAAACTGAAGCTGTGACCTGGCATGACGGGTCACACGTGACAGCTTACATGATGGAAGTTGGGGGTTGGTGCAACTCCATCTTGATCCTTCCCTACAGAACATATAATTAGGAGTTCAGTTCCAGGTTGAGTCAAACCAAGGACTTACAAAATTGATACTTGTCACTTCCCAGCTTGGCGCTCGCCATTAATAGGATAGGGCAAGGACTGATTAGCTCAGTGTCGGGATAATGTGACTGAGCCATGGTGCTGGTGGCCTGACTTCTCAGTGGGGAAGCACTATTAAGTCAGCATGAGTGCACGCTATCACAAGTTAGTACTCGTCCTGATATGACCTTAGATGTTGCCAGGACGTAAAACTCCAACAACCTACCAACATAGAATATATAATTTAAACTTACTTGCACCTACAAACCTGATGACCAAACTTGGTAGGATTATTGCCATGGAATTGTTTATAATGTGGATCGCAGAGAAATTGTCATAGCAAATATTTGACATGAGATAAAATATCACTTCCCGTATTACAATGTGTGTGTATTCAGCACCTCCCCGTCTTTACCATATAAACTGTAGCTGTGACATGGTATGCTGAATCTCAGCCTCAGACCTCAGTGACGGACCATCGGAACTAGGAATACCTGTGTTACCAAACAAGCAGTTTCACTATCAGAACATTGCAGACTTTTTCTTTCTTTACTATATGCACAGTTACTTCAGTTGTTTAAGGCCCTGTCACACCTCACCGGATTGGGGGAAGTGGACAGAAAATGAACAATGTCCGGTTTGTGTCCGTACAAGTTTTGAACATGCACAAAACTAGGAATGGATGCCGCCGGACTGACGTCTACGGTTCTTGTTCAGTTTGGTTTTGTCCGTTGGCTATCCGTTTATGTCCGTTTCATGTCCGTTTCATGTCCGTTCGTAGACCCGATGTCGCAACACTTTGACACATTTTAATACATTTTGATACTTATCACCACCGGACAATTCTGTCCGTTGCTCAATCCGGCATAGTGTGACAGGCACTTTAAAGTTACAAAGTCCGATGGTTTTGAGTTTCTCTCATTTTCTGAGAAAATATATTAGGCTGATTATTATAATGTATCTAACTTAGTCTAGTTTGAAGTAACTTTTATTTTAAACTGCTAAAATTTAGATATTTGAAGTACAAACATGCTAAATTAGTTTTGGCCTGCATGCCAAAACTCTGACATCATTGGCTTCTGCAGAAATAGGTTTTATTAAATTACCTCAGTATCCCCTTCTATGTGGGAACACATGTTTAATAAGTGCACCAATGTCTAAGTTTAATGTAGAATCAAATCTAGATAATTGTTTTGGTTTTGAATGTTTTCATCAGACTATGCAGATTTAAGAATATGCTGCTGTCGAGTATAAGGGATACTAATACTACTAAGTCAATTAAATGGAATCTAAAGCCTTATATCAGAATTCTGATATGAATGCCAATATTAATCGTATATGTCCCAATAGAAGCACGCTACCCAATAGATGCATACAACCCATTTCAAGATTTACGATCATATTCAGTCTGAATGCACATACAATAAGACAATCCCACTTTATTTCAGAGCCATGACAAAAACAAATAAAGATTTACACTCATATTCACACTGAATGCACATAAAATAAGACAATCCCACTTTATTTCAGAGGCACGACAAAAACAAATCGATGAAATTCTTTAACGTTGAATAGACGCACATACATGTGTCTGCACTCGCACAGTGCATGTCTATTGGGACATAATATGGTATATAATAATAACAATCTCGGGCAGAGTCGCTGAGTGTGGCCAGATAAGTTACCACATTTCCAGACAGGGGGCGCCACAATTGGGGTCGATTGCATAGTTGATGAACAATTAATACAGTACAGGAGTTAGAATGATAAGAGGAGTGAAAGCTTCCGATTAATTATACTTGTATAATGCTGATAGTACATCACATATATATTGATACCAGTGGAGCAGGAAATCACAAACCCCTGGAAATTGCACTCCCCAGGGTCAAACCCCTCCTGGAAATCGCAAACCCCCCAGGCTTTGTAGCATTTTGTAATATTCAACTAACACACTAGTAAATAATGGCTTAAATAATGGATAAATAAGAATTTGGAACATTAACATGGTTCTATCTATTTACTGCATGCATTGACTGAAGTTGGAACTAAAAAGGCCATTTTGCTAACGACATTGCTTGCATTGCAGATCCTGAAACTGAGTGATAATACCAGGATATTGCTGCACCTCTTTACCTGGCCATTTTAATGGCCACAGTGAGGACATCTGTGAATAAAGGCCGTTTTCAGCGCATGTGCAGTCGGAATTATGAACTTGACTATCGCAAAGCCATAACGAGCTGGCATTAGAGGCCCATTAGGGCCCAGATCACCGAGAAGAGGATCTGTAAGTTAATCTGTAAATTAAGGATGTTTTCATTAGGATAAAGACTGCCAAACGTTGGGGGTTTGCGATTTCCAGGGGGTATATTTGATTTCCTAGGAAATCGGAAACCCCCCATGCCCATATATGGCATGGGGGTTTGTGATTTCCTACTATACCAGTTCGAAACCCACGACTGGCCAAAACGGGAGACGGACGCTAAACTCATTCGGCAAAGCATCGGACTGTACAACTTTAAGTACTTTCACTATCAATAATATTAAAAAGAATAAAGTGAAGTGAAGTCAAATCAATATAATAGTATTATATTGACTTTACTTTACTGTATCCTCTTCTGCCATAGACATGCATAGTAGGCTAGCAGTTACTTATTTAAATTTTATCTAGGTATTACTATTACTGAATCCATGTCAAGGTCACAATAAGCTCTTTTCCATTACTGGGGGGGGGGGGATCAATGTGTTTGTGTTCCATCGGGGGCTGGGGGAAACTTCACACACACACACAAATACAAAACAAGTATTTTTTTTTTTTAGCATACAAGCTTAATGGCGGTATCGCCAGACTTCATGAGGGCGTGGGTGCCAAGATGGCGGCTTGGGTCACGTGGATCATCGGGTCACGTGAGGCAGCGACCATCCATCCCGTGAGGCCACTCGGCACGTCACACTGGCGCCACGCAGACATCACACCTACGTCACGCCTACGTCACACCCACGTCACACCCACGCCACACCCACGTCACACCTACGTCACACCTACAATGTGGAGCAACATAACCTTAGCAGCTTAGGCCTAGCACTGTACAGTGGGGTGGGGGGTGGAGCGGTGTGGGGAGAGATGTGGGGGTGTCAGTGGGTGGATGTGGGGGGTGATGTTGAAGCTGGACTTGGGTATGCCTCTGAAGCAAGGATGTTGGTTGGTTTTTGGAGTTTTACGTCCTGGCAACATCTAAGGTCATATCAGGACAGGTACCGACTTGTTACAGTGCAGACTCGTGGTGACTCTATACTATAGTGATGCCCTAGTGGAAATCAGGCTGCCCACATCATAACCTGATATCCCACTCAGTCATATTATCCTGACACTAAGCTAACGCATCCTTGCCATATCCTATTAATGCCGAGCGCTAGCACTAGGCTAGGAAGTGACAAGTATCAATTTTATAAGTCATTGGTTTGACTCGACCAGGAATCAAACTCCCGATATCCCGCATGCGAGGCCTGCGCTCTATCGAGTTGGCCCTGTGTGGATGTGAGTGCGTGGATGTGGATGTTGATGTTGAAGCTGGACTTGGTTATGCCTGTGAAGCAAGGAAAGACAATGCTTTGTTTGAGGCTGTAGGTGTCATTCAAATACCCCTATACTATTGGAATGTCTGGTACTATTGGAATATCCTGATCGTATTGGAATGTCCAAGCACTATTGGAATATCTTAAGAGTATTGGAATATCCAAGTGCTATTGGAATGTCCCAATGCCATTGGAATGTCCAGGTACAATGGGGGACCTCCGACTTTTTAGTTCAAATTCCTGCCGTTCGCGTCGCCACTGAACTAATGGGTCTAAACCGCACACTGTCAAACTGCAAAGTCAATGGCTATGAGCAATCTTCATAGAGAACAAGTGAAATATCTCTAAAAATACACCACTTAGATACAAACCATTTGGAACTCATATAGAAAATATATTCAACAAACAGATTATATTAAATTTATAAGGTTAGGGTTCTGTATTTCTATTAATTTTGAATAAAATAGAGGTTTTGCACTGTGCGTACCGATCAAGTGAATGCATTGTCAATGGCCGTGAGCAATCTTGGATTATATTCATCCAGAAGAAGTGAAATATCTCTAAAACCACACCACCTAGAGACAAACCGCTTGGTACACATATAGAAAACATATTCAATGAATAGATTATATTAAATTCATAAGGTTAGCATTGTGCATTTCTATTAATTTTGAATAAAATAAACGTTTTGCACTGTGCGTACCGGCAAACTCGAAGCATTGTCAATGGCCGTATAGGCCCACTACTACCGACGCGCCACCAAGTGTCAGAAAATGAACTACGCCACATGTCCCCCATTGGAATATTCTGATTGTATAGGAATGTCTGGGTACTATTGGAAGATCCCGATAGATATAATATATTTATATACATGTGCCTATATATGCACATATTTACACACCAGACGGGATGGTCAAATGAGTTGAGCGCTAGTTTCCGGTGTGTCTGGGTGTGGGATTCGAACTACGGAGGTTCAAATCCGGCCGAATCAAACGAATGACTTCGCCTGGCCTAGCCCGGCACTCGGCATTACTGCACTAGGGTGAGGAACAGTGGGAATGAGGAAGTTTAATGTTCCACAATTGTCATCTCTCCTGTTTAATCAGTAAATGCAATTAAAAATTAATTAAAAAAGTAAGAAGTGGTACCCTCATTATTACCCATATTAATAATAATAATGAGTCTCTAGTGGCTACCGTCTACATCACACTACATATATGATGCACATAATATCTATCATGTCTATTGTATACATAATATGTATATATTATGTAAATTATATATATATATATATATAATATACTATATATTATATATATATATTATCTATAGTGTGTTGAATGAGCGTAAGCTCATTAGGGGTCATTGCAGGGTCAACAGCTAATCACAACACTCCCCCAGCTGAGCTCCTCAGCTGCAAACCCATTGATGGTCACTCCGCTCCCAACCACAGGACTGACCACAACAACCTTTTTGGTCCCATCGGATACATTCACCGACGCATGACACACAATGCCGAGGAGAAAGGGCGGCAGGCCCCCTGGCTCTGAGAACAAGGGCATGGGGAGCGCCGGCACAGCCAAGGTATTGCCCATCAAACTGGGCGACAACATGGAGATGCGGAGCAGCATGCCTCAAGGGGCCGACACATCCCCCCGGGCTGTCAACACCGATGACTCGTACATACCGGCCGGCCAGGCGTCTCCCCACCGCACCCACCCAGAGCCCAGCGACATCCACCGATAGATGCAAGAAATGGAGGCCCGCATGGACGCCCGCATGGACGCCCGAATGGCGGCACTCCAGGATGCCCTCATGCAGATCGCCGAGGCGAGTTGGCCCGGGGGTGGCAGCGCACCCCAACCCCGCCCCACCCATGGCAGTCCAACCCCCGGGCCCAGTGGCCCCCCCCATCCAGGTCGGGGCGGAGGCCGCCCGTCACTGTCTCCGATCGCTGTTGCCTGGATACAACCCGGCGTACATCAACCGACAGGTGGGGTTGTGGCATAACCCACACACCCACCTATCGCCACCCATGACCAGGAGGGAGGCCGAGATATACAACGAGCAGCAGATGCGCCAGCAACACCTACAACGGATCGATGATGATGTCGCTCACTACGAAGCGAGGCATCGGAGACTGGAAAGTAGGCGGGCAGTCATGCATGACACGTTCATTAGCAATACTATCTCGAAGCCGTACATGTACCTTAATCGTAGCGACTGCCAGTCGGCCGCACACAAACTAGCGGCTCGCGGCACTAAGACCGAGCGCGAATATCTTGCGGCGTACATGGCTCTATTAGACGACCATGAAGTGTATGACCCACATGACTTCTAGACATGCTCGACCAATTCAGATGTATCACTGAGGAATGCCCTGGCCCATGGTTCGCAGCTGGTCCCAACGTATATTTGATAGCATTGAGAGGAGGAAGATGCATTGGAGTGATAAGTCCGACATGAAGCGTGAACGTCTCACATACTACACTGCCACCCCCACCCCAGAGGAGAGGGTGGCCTGACCCGTGGGCAAAGACAACAAACAGGCACATGGACGCATTGAGTTTGAGGTGCACAAGCGCCCCTGGGTGGCCTACAACTCAGACTGCCGCTACAACCTCCTGCAACGCCACCATAATGGACCCGACGATGTGGTGCACGCCTGTGCGCACTGCTTCAAAACAACTCAGATCGGATTCGATCATTCTGAGCAACAATGCCATACTGGTCATGTTCTACACAGGGGCCCGCCAATCAGAGGTGGCCACACGATCTGCAGCAACCTTCGACCCGACGTGCCATGCTACCAGGGCAGACGTCTGGGTCCAGGATGGGTCCCTGCACATCGACCAGAAATGGTCGAAAAATATCCAGGCCAACAATCAGTCACGCAGACTCCGCCGGGCACCCAGCCCAGACCTGCTATTCTGCCCGGTGACCACGTACCAGCCCATGACCCGCATTGGGCCCACCCGATTCCAGGCACAGCCCCTGCTGGTCTTCCCATCAGATGGGCAGCCAATGACAATACCATACATTGCTAAGGCATGGGGGGGGGGGGCCCAAAACACCAGGCCCCTGGCTCAACCATTCACCCTCCACGCCATCCGGAGGGAAGCTGCCACCGTTGCCTTCGCAACCGGCAGCACTGACTTGGAGGTCCAATGCTTCGGTGGATGGGCCTCAGACGCGCACAAGAGATATATTAACACCAATGACTCTAACAGGGTCAACTGTGCCCTTGTCAACATCATAATATGGCAATAACTCA
Organism: Branchipolynoe longqiensis; assembly: GCA_030323885.1. Taxonomy (NCBI): domain Eukaryota; kingdom Metazoa; phylum Annelida; class Polychaeta; order Phyllodocida; family Polynoidae; genus Branchipolynoe; species Branchipolynoe longqiensis. Next base: position 16,075,708 of record CM059195.1, read on the forward strand.
ACTACACACCATATATTGGCTTGGCCGACTTAATCATAACATTATATAAATATAATTATTATACCATATCTCCTTATTAAGCATAAGCTAATTAATCAAATGTTTAATGACATTTATCATACTCATATACTATATGTATCATACTTAAATATTATACTTGACTATATTAAGTAACTTATGCTACCCGCTAGTTACCATCATATACACATGATTCTTGCTTTGATCATATGTCTCACCTCATTCATCCCACTTTCATACTTGACTGCGATCACCCCCATGACGTTGTCCCTGTCAGCTCTCGGCAGGCCCCTAACATGATGCAATGCCTCCGGGGGCTGCCCGGAATAAGTTATGTTATCCCAACTAAATGCTTCCACATCTTGTGTACCGATGCTACAATGATATATATATTATATATATATAATATACCGATGCTACAATGATATATTATATATATATATATTATATATGTTATGTATATTAATATATTACATATATTATAGATATTATAGATATTATATATTATATATATTTTATATATTATATATATTTTATATATTATATATATCATAAATATATATTATATATATATAATATATAAGATACCTATATATAATATATATATAAGATACCTACATATAATATCTATAAGATACCTACAAAGCCGATCCAATTTGAACTAGTGATCCCCCTCCCTCACCTGACCTGAACTCCTAGCAACACTGTTATTTTGTAGCAACTTTAATGGCAGAGTATGGTTACGCTAGGTCTTGCCGGTGGCGCCACCAACGGTAGATTCATGTACTATGCGTTGCGTTGTGAGTAGTCTGAGAAATGGGAGGCGAGCTGGTTCTATGGGCACACAATGAAGAATGCCACCATCCGACACAACCTACACATATCTTCGATATCTCCAAGTTTGTTTGTTGTGGTTTTACATCTTGGAAACATCTAAGATCATATCAGAATGAGTGTCAACTTGTGATAGTGTGTACTCATGCCAACTTTATAGTGCTGCCCCACTGGAAAACCAGGGCACCAGCCCCATGACCCAATTTCCCACTCAGTCATAGCTATATTTTCCTGATACTGAGCTAACCAGTCCTTGCCCTACCCTACTAAATTTAAATGTCGAGCGTCAGGCTAGGAAGTCACATGATTCAATATAGGGTATGCACTGATGTCACGCTAAGCGGAAGTGCGGCCATTGTGGCAATAGTAACGACAATAATAACACACTGTCACACTGCAAAGTCAATGGCTATGACTCATAGATTGCTCATAGTATGAGCAATCTTCATACAGACAAAGTGAAATATCTATAAAACTAATCCACTTAGAAACAAATCGGTTCGTACGCATATAGAAAACATGTTTACCAATAAGATTATATTAAATTCATAAGGTTAGGGTTCTGGATTTCTATTAATTTTGAATAAAACTAATGTTTTCCACTGCGCGTACCGGCGAACTCAATCCAGTCAAGGCATTGTCAATGGTCGTGAGCAATCTTCACACAGAAAAAGTAAAATATCTCTAAAACTACACCACCTAAAAACAAATCGTTTGGTACACATATAGAAAACATATTCAACGAATAGATTATATTAAATTGATAAGGTTAGGGTTCTGGATTTCTATTAATTTTGAATGAAATAGACGTTTTGTACTGTGCGTACCGGCAAACTCAAGGCATTGTCAATGGTCGTGAGCAATCTTCATACAGAAAAAGTGAAATATCTCTAAACCCACACCACCTAGAAACAAATCGCTTGGTACACATATAGAAAACATATTCAAGGAATAGATTCTCTTAAAATTATAAGGTTAGGGTTCCGGAATTCTATTAATTTTGAATGAAATAGACGTTTTCCACTGCGCGTACAGGCAAAGTCTATGGGATGTTTACGAGTTGATATCACCACAATGGCCGCGCATCCGGTTCGTGACGTCACGTGAATACCCTATATTGTGTTTTCCATTGCTTTGATTTGTACTGATTTGTGATCGTGCATGCACTGAGAGTGACTTCATAGTGCTGCCCCACTGGGAGACCAGACCATGACCCAATTTCGCATTCAGTGACATTATGCTGACACTGGGAAAACTAATCCTTGCCCTATCTTAGTAATGCCAAGTGCCAGGCTATGTGGAGACAAGTTCAGTGTTCTGGGGGGGGGGGGGGGGGGGTCGGTCAGTAAGACCAAGGGCCAGTCTGATGAAAGCATACATTTGTCTCAAACAAAACACTTGTAGATTTGATATCCAACTTAGATACTAGTGCAGTTCTTAACATGTATTGCTTCATAAAAGGCAATAGTAAGTTAATATAATAGAAGCTGTTACTGCTGAAGCCTATATGGTGAGAGTTTTACCAAGCATGCCAGGATAAATTTGGCCCAATTACACCCCCACTATCTCCCAAGTTAGCCATCTTAAAACACGGTTACTTCGAACTAAGGTAAGGTAGATTATCACAATCAACCTAATATATTTATCTTTAAAAAATGACAGAAACTCAAAAGTAATCGGACTATGCAACTGTCGTGGGGGGGGGGGAGAAAATGGGAAATATTGTTCCTAGAGCTGGAATCGAACCCACATCTCTTGCATTCCAGGACAGTGTGCTAATCATTACACCATCTTGGCTCCCTGATGTCACCACCCTATCCATGCCTACTTGTCTATGCGACTCCTTGCCTGAGAGGTCAGTGTTGACTACTTACTACACTCGTCCCCTTGGATTTATACATTTTTTAAATGGTCATTTAATGCGTACAATTACATACATACAGGCAATGCACAATGCGCTCCTTGCCTGAGAGGTCAATACAGACTACTACACAACTTTAACTTCTCGCAAGATGGCTGCCTCCTTGAAGTTGAAGCCAATAGGCGGAGTTCTCAGTTCTTAGATACTGTTTGAATGCCACAAGTATTCTGATTGGTGGCTTTTAAAAGTCATTAATTGACTGGACCGCTACACCACTTCTCCTTTATCTAACTACTTCGCAGTATACCCTGTAGGTGTCGCTGCAATCAACACAGTCATCACGCAAGCCCGGACGGACGCTGTCAATTTCAAAAGCCTCCCATTACTAACAATTTGCAGACTTTTTTCCCTCCGCAAAATGCACAAATGACAGGCGCTGCCGGAAATCTTCAAATAATATCTTAGATTTTCGAAATCAGAGCTCGGTTGCGTGGATTTATTTATGACCCAGTCAATTAAAGCTGCATAATCCGATTAAAACATCAAATTTTTCAAAACCAAAACAATCACGTAGATTTAATTGTACATTTCTAACTTAGAAACTGGTGCTCTTATTAAGCATGTATCGCTACATAGAAGGGAATACTGAGGCAATTTAATCAAACCTGTTACTGCTGAAGCCTATGGTGTCAAAGTTTTGGCGTTCTTGCCAAAATGAATGTTCCATGATTGCACTTCAAAGATCTCAAAATTTAGCCATTTAAAATAAAAGCTACTTCAAAGTAAAGTAACGCAAGTCATAATGATCAAGCTAATATATTTATCTCAGAAAATGGCAGAAACTCAAATCCATCGGGCTATGCAATTTTAATTACATCTGTTAAATCCACGTGTTCGCGCTTATGTGGATCTCATGCCGTTATTATATTAGCTGATAATAAAACGAAACCCACTTGATTATTTTATTCACAATGCATACTGTCAGCTGTTGTCAATTTCGTCACCATCCCACAGCCCGTTCCTCGTGATATAAAACACGCCTGGTTTCCATCATTTCCGGTCCGTCGCCGTACCCCATTTTCCTCAGCCTACTTTTTTTTCCTCTCCCACCCCAATCACACTTCGTCCAACTCCGTGCTACTTCGACCGTTTCCGGCGCTTCCGGAAGTGACGTCGTGTGGCCGGAAGTGTCAGGATGTCGTCGGCGCGACGCTTATCGCGTCTGCGCAGATGAGGCCCGGCAGCCACTGATAGAGGAAAGCCGTCTGCTTCATCAAATTTTTCCAGCGCTTTTCACGGCTATCGGGGATGGATGCAAGCATTACTAGGAGTGCGCACATGTTTAGCTATCAAACCACCAACCATAAATCCACATTTAATCAAACAATTTATATTATCAGCAAATTATAACATGTCCCCCCCCCCTTCCCCACTTGAAACATATTATGTACACATGGTAGATTTTTGGCGGTGAAAATCCACATTTAATCGATCAATTTCTATTATCACCAATTTATAACCCCACCCCCACCCCCACCCCCCACCCCCACGACCCCGTTTGAGACATATTACACAGGGTAGATTCTTAGGGGTGAAAATCTGCATTTAATCAAGAAATTTTGATCATCACCAAATTATAACCCCCTTCTCCGCCCCCCCCCCCTCCCCCATTTCAGACATATTACACAGGGTACATTTTTTGGTGTGAATATTAATATGTCTAAAGCAAATCCTTGATAACATCTGTTCATAATGACTATATCTAGTGGTAATAACTAACATATGTTGGGGGAAGGTGTTGGGGGAATTGTTGTTTCTTGTGTTATTTCGTGGCGAGTGAAGATAGTCCACGCGTACCCACATTACCAGCTTCGCGCTAGTGACATTTTTGTGCAGGCTTTAATTATTAATGGTCTCCATTACGACACCTCATCCTTGCTACCAACTGGCGGGGTAAAGAACAGACAGGTTGTCATGATAGCTATGTGTCCATTTATTATCCCCCCCCCCCTTTTTTTTATTGTAAATATTCCACTAATGATGCAACGTGTGAAATGCATTAATGCAGTATTGAAGCAATACAGATGGTGTGTACTAGTTTATGTTATAACTATATATATATATATATTTATAACATAGCAATACAGATGGTGTGTACTAGTTTATGTATTAACTATATATATATATTTATAACATAGCAATACAGATGGTGTGTACTAGTTTATGTTATAAATATATATATATATATTTATAACATAGCAATACAGATGGTGTGTACTAGTTTATGTTATAAATATATATATATATATATTTATTTATAACATAGAAATACAGATGGTGTGTACTAGTTTATGTTATAAATATATATATATATATATATATATATATATATAACAAACTAGTACACACTATCTGTATTGCTTCAATACTATATAATATATATATAAATATAATTATATAATATATATATATATATATTTATAACATAAACTAGTACACACCATCTGTATTGCTTCAATAGTATATATATCTATATATATATATATATATATATATATATATATACAATCGAAAGACATTTGTGTAGGCATGTGTAATAAGTTCAACTGAGTGAGCAGAATCGCTTAAGAAATCCCTTTAAAGTTGCATAGTACAATGGTTTTGAGTTTGATGAAAATGGGAAATATTGCGCCTAGAGCGGAAGTCGAACCTACACCTCTTACATTCCGGGTCAGTGTGCTAACCATTTCAACATCTAGGCTCCCTGATGTCACCACCCTATCCAAGCCTATCTCTCTATGTGGCTCCTTGCCTGAGAGGTCAGTGCAGACTACTACACTCGTCCCCCTGGAATTGTAAGTCTTTTAAATGCTTTACATTGGTAAATCGTGTAATTATTTCAATTACATACAGGCAATGCACTTACATATATACATACACAGTGTAGGGTCAACAACCATACAGCGCGTAGCTTGTACACAATCCAGGCCACGGAAACCATTGATTTTGTGGAGGTGATGAAAATGGGAAATATTGCACCTAGAGCGGGAATCGAACCCATGTCTCATGCATTCTGAGCTAGTGTGCTCACCATTACACCACCTAGGCTTCCCTGGCGTCGAAACGACGTTATAATTCGGGCTGCGTACCTACATGACATACATTCATTTTGTTCATATAACCAAAGATCCTGGAAAATCTCGAGGGGTCGGATTCGCATGGTGGGACTGCCAGCTGGTGGCAGAGGGTTTCAAACAAAGAGGACTGGCTAAGAGCAGTTGACCATTGAGAGGGGGCGCAATGTCCAGGGTGTTGTCTGGCCATTGGGCTTGATAGCTGCACAGTTCCAAAGACCCTATAATAGTAATAATAAGACGGCTCACTCCCTATCTCTCCAATGGTAATGTAAATTTCGCAGTGCCACCTTGTGGTGGGTTTGATCAGCCCGGCTGCTGGTTGGTGTTTCACATGTAAACACATACAATTATATTATACATGAGATAGGTAAGTATGAATACACATCAATATGAAATTGCTATGAACAAATACACATCATCATCAGCATCATCATCAGCATCGCCATCATCACACATCTTTCACATTCATATATACATTTATACATATAATATAGCACCTGTTTAACCAAGAGAACAGCCAGCGCACCAAGTGGTGGGTTTGATCATTTTGATTACACAGTACAGGCTGAGTGAGCCGTCTTAGTATTATAGGATCTTTGACAGTCCGATGAAATCATCAAATTTTTTCAAAACCAAAATACTTAGCCTAGATTTGATCGTACATATCCAACTTAGATACTAGATATTCAACTAATTAATGTTTACCCCTTAGCTTTGTTTAATGATAAATACTCAAAACCATCGGACTAAGCAACTTTAACAAATTAACATTTCTTCGGCGACAAAACAAACCTTATTTTATCATGATCTCACAGCGTGCAACATTTTGGTAGATTGTGGGATTCGAATCCTGTTCGAGTCAAACCACTGATTGAAACATTTGTAGAGTCCTACTGGTTGTTTCCTAGTCAGGCGCTCAGCATTATTAGGATGGGGCAAGTACTGGTTACGTCAGTGTCAAGATAATTCGACTGAGTGGGATATCAGGTCATGGTGCTGGTGGTTTGGTCTCCCAGTGGGGCAGCTCTATAAAGTCACCATGAGTGTGCACTGTCACAAGTCGGTAGACCTACCCATCCTGATATGACCTTAGATGTTGGCAGAACGTAAAACTCCAACAACCAACCAATGACAAATTAACATACATCTTCGGCGCAAAAACAACCTTTATTTCATCATGGCGTCACAATGTGCAAAATTCATCCAAGGACGCCTGCAAACTAATGTCATGCATTGTGACTTTAACGCCGTCAACTGCTTTCGGTGTTTTAAACTGCTGCCGGATACTTGTTTGAGTTGTTTGAGTTGCCATACTATTTACCAGCATATAATGCGGATACCCGTAGGCCTACACCGCCCGCCCGGCCCTTTACTTCCGCTGGTTACTTCCGGTATTTCAGTCACACACTCGCCCTCGTTGCGGCCATCTTGCCGTCTTTTACAGTTTGGGTTCTTTTTACGGCCGCGCGCCGCCATCACGTGACTATTACGTTATGGCGGACCTCGGGGACCCCCGATGGTGCCGCCACCTGGCGGAGCGGGCCCGGAACCATCGTTTACTAACACTCCCGGCGGGCATTCATTTTCCCGCCAAAAACAGCTCCTCGCCGAGAATTGTCGTCTGCTCGCTGCGCGCTGTGTGACGTCAGCGGGAATGCTCAGCGTCCGTGATTGAAATCGCGCGTCTGTGGATGTGTTTGAGATGTATATGTGTGATGATGATGATGATGATGATGGTGATGGTGGTGATGGTGGTGATGATGGTGATGATGGTGGTGGATGAGGGCCGGGGGGAGGGAGTGTAGGGGGGGAGGTGAAATTTCCATGACTAAATTCGATAGTGAAGCCTCATGTGAGGTGTGTGGTATTTTTTTTGTTTTTATTTGTTTGTGAAACGGGCCTGCTGAACCGCAGGTCCATTTGTCGACTGATTACATTTGCTGGTTGCCGGCTGGTTGTGCCGACGCCGGCCCCGCTGGTCCCGGGCCTTAATGCACCCCCCTTAATGTCGCACCTCCAGCTCCATCTATCATTTTAATCCTCGCGCCTGCGCGGTGCGCCCATGATCGACTGGTCCGGCCCACTGACTCCCCCAGCGCCCCCTACTTCCGGCTGTCCATCGTGCCGCTGTTACCCGGCAGGCACCACCCATCTATTCATGCGATGTTAGACGTGTCTGAGCCTGCGCAGAAGGCACGTGATGTACTGTACTGTTGTACTATTGTATGTTGTAGTAGCAACATTTAATGTTGCATAGTCCGATGGTTTTGAGTTTCTGACATTTTCTAAGGTAAATAAAGTTGGTTGTTATAATCTACCTTACTTTAACTTGAAGTAATCTATATTTTAAATGGCTATCTTTTGAGATATATGCTTAATTCTGGCGAGCATGCCAAAGCTCTGACACCATTGGCTTCTGCAGTAAGAGCCTCTATTAAATTGCTTCAGTATTCCCTTCTATTTTGCCGAAAATGTTTACCATGTCCACCAGTATCTTAGTTATATATGTAGAATAAAAATTCGATAATTGCTTTGGTTTTGAAAATTTGATGTTTTCATCAGACTTTGAAATTGAAGTTTACATAGTCCGATTGTTTCTGCCATTTTTTAAAGATAAATATATTAAGTTGATCGCTATAATCCACCATATTTGAGCTTGAAGTAACATTTATTTTAAATGACTAAGTTTTGAAATATTTGATGTTGAAAAGTGCAATTTTAGCAAACATGCCAAAACTCTTAACACCATAGACCTTGATAGTAACAGGTTCTATAAAATTGACTCGGTATTCCCTTCTGTGGTGCAAGAAATGATTAAAGTTGCATAGTCCAATGGTTTTGAATTTCTGTATTTTTCCTGAGATAAATATATCAGATCGATCACTAGTAATAGTAGTATCTACTTTACATTAGTTCAAAGTTACTTTTATTTTAAATGGTAAACTTTTGAGATATTTTGAGTGCAAACATGTCAAATTATTTTTGGCAAGCTTGCCAAAACTCTGACACCATAGACTTCTACAGTAACAGGTTCTGTTAAATTGACTCAGTGTTGCCTTCTACACAGAAACAAATGCTTAATAAGTGCACCATTATCTAAGTTAGATATCTAAAATCAAATCTAGATAATTGGTTTGGTTTTCGTGCAAGAGGTTGGGAGTTCGATTCCCGGTCGAGTCAAACCAATGACTTACAACATTGGTACTTGTTGCTACCTAGCTTGGAGCTCAGCATTAATAGGATAGAGCACGAACTGGTTAGCCCAGTGTCATGATAATGTGACTTGGTGGGATATCAGGTGATGGTGCCCACGGCCTGATTTCCCAGTGGGGCAGCACAATAAAATCACCATGAGTGTGCACTGTCACAAGTCGCTACACATCCTGATAAGACCTTACATGTTGTCAGGACGTAAAACTCGAACAACTAGAACAACTGCTACTAGAGCAAATAATGTGCCACTACTGAAGCAGACCAGAAGCCAAATAAAAGCTCATGAGAGAAGCACGCTGGAAATGGCTGCCAAGGTGTGGAATGCCCAATGGTAAAGGAACGACAAATTCCTGACCTAAAAACTTACAAAAATATCTGGGCAAATTAGGCTAGGAAACCCCCACTAAGCTGCACGGCAAAGGGGCATGTCATATCTCATGGCCCACCAGAGGGATGCCCAATGGAAGGTAATCATGCCAAGAATAGCCAGATAACACACCACACAGCTATGTACAAGCCTATGATATGTAAATAGGAGTAGGCTAGTCTAGTAATAAGAGTAGAACAAAATAAAATACATATATGCCAAGAAAATCCAAAAAAAACTAACATAGGCTACTAACCATACCAACCAATTATCTATCTGCTACTGAAATGCAGGCAATCAAATAACTTATCCCCGGCTGCTGTGTGGTAAGATAACACCAACACTACAACTGGCCAGCATTGAAAACAAGCCTGGATACCCAGGCTTATATGCTACGGACAGTATAAATACTGCCTCAATAAAAAACCAACAAAAACAACAACAAAAAACCAAATCAAACCAAACTGGGGGGGAGAGGGGGGGTGGAGGTACGTTCACTCTGAATATTTAATTACACTGAGGTGGCATCAAGGAATGTTCACTGCATACACATCTCTAGTATTAACATCCATTAATCTTCAAGCAAATTTTCAATTGCATTCTATTAGTTGCACTAACTAATTTTGGTGCCATTAAACATTTCCGCGAATGGTTTATTTGTTTTTTGGGGTGTTTTTTTTTGGGTGTGGCCTTTTCATTTGTCCATACTGCATGCATTACAAAGCGTATACAGCAAATGACAAGAATTACAGTAAATGTGCTTTTTGATATTTTTAAAATGAAGTCACGCAATATAAATATTATATAAAAATGTAAACACGTAAAACTAATAAAAAGAAAATATTTGTATCCGCTCCAAATGCCCCTATTGACATAAGTAAAGTTACAAGCTAGTAGGTTCTAATAACAAATACAGGTCAAATATAAACAGCTACCAATCACAACCACAACCAACTACTAGTTAGACATATAACATACTAATTAATAGTAACTGCAAAAGTAACCAACTATCACAGGTGCTAGTCACAAATTTAACCAACCATCGGTGACAAACATAACTAAATCACTGGTCACAGATAACAGTCACAACTATAAACAGCAACCAATCACATATAAACAGCTACCAATCACAAATATAACCAGCTACCAATCACAAACATAGCCAGCTACCAATTACAAATATAACCAACTACTAGTCACAAATATAACCAGCTACCAATCACAACTATAAACAGCTACCAATCACAAATATAACCATTTACCAATCACAAATATAACCAACTACTAGTCACAACTATAAACAGCTACCAATCACAAATATAACCAGCTACCAATCACAAATATAACCAACTACTAGTCACAACTATAAACAGCTACCAATCACAAATATAAACAGCTACCGATCACAAATATAACCAGCTAGTACCAGTTACAAATATAACACACTAGTACCACTTGTAGTAGCTGCAAATATAACCAACTATCATTGGTACGAGTCACAAATGTAACCAAATGCCAGTCACAAATATAACCAAAATACTGGTCAAAGCTACTAGTCACAACTATAACCAGCTACCAATCACAAATATAGCCAACTACTCATCATCATCATGCTGTCGGTCGCGATGCGACAAAGACTGCTTTCATTACTTGACTGCCGCTCTCCATTTAGCTCTCTGCTGTGAGAGTTGCGTCCATGAGTCGGTCTTAATGTCTCTCAGCTTCAGGTTTCTCTTGATGGTATCTTTGAACCGGAGACGAGGGCGCCCTCTCTTTCTGTAGCCAGAAGACAGTTGAGAATAGAGGATCTGCTTTGGTAGCCTGTCTGATGACATCCTCATGAGGTGTCCAGTCCACCGGAGATTCTTTTTGATCAGAAGATCTTCCATAGAGGGCAGCCCCATCCGTTCGAGTATTTCCTTATTCGTCACTTTGTCCTTCCAGGTTAGCCTCATGATTGAACGCAGATGTCGCATCATGAAGGCATGCAGCTTTTTCACCTGCTGTCTGTACACTGTCCAGGCCTCGGCTCCGTATAGTAGGGTGGATAGCACGATTGCGCGGTAGATCTTACCTTTGACCCGAATGGACACATGGTGGTTGTTCCAGAGTCTCAGGCGCTAGCCTTGGCCATCCTCCTCTGTATCTCAGCATCAATGCGTCCATCACTTGATATAGTGCTTCCGAGATAGGTGAATTCCGGAACAGAGTTCAGCTTGTTTCCGTCAACCATGATCTCCTCCTCTCGGGTTCTTGTAGAGTTGGGTTGGTACAGCACCTCCGTCTTCTTGATGTTAATTTTCAGGCCAAACTTCTTTGATGCATCGGAGAAAGCGTCCACTATTTTCTGGGTCTCTTCAGCAGAGTGGGCAACCAGTGCACTGTCATCTGCGAATAGTAGCTCTCTCACCAGTATCTGAGTAGTCTTGGTCTTCGCTCTGAAGTGTGCGACATTGAATAGGTCAGCGCTCTGTCTGGACTGTATATAGATGCCATCCCCCATGTCTCGGAAAGCCTCGTCTAGCATTGCTGATAGGAAGATGGAGAAGAGCGTGGGGGCCAGTACACAACCTTGCTTGACCCCATTGGTAACCCCGACCGATTCCGAGACTTCCCCTCCAGCACTAACGTTCGCTATCATTCCTGTATGTAGAGCCTCGATCATAGTTGTGAACTTCTCTGGGCTACTAATAGTTACAAATATAAGCCAGTTAAAAGACCAATAGTTACAAATATAAGCCAGTAGTACTAGTAGTAGCTGCAAATATTACCACCTACTAATAGTTACAAATATAAGCCAGTAGTACTAGTAGTAGCTGCAAATATTACCAACTACTAATAGTTACAAATATAACCCAGTAGTACTAGTAGTAGCTGCAAATATTACCAACTACTAATAGTTACAAATATAACCCAGTAGTACTAGTAGTAGCTGCAAATATAGCCAACTACCACTGGTACAAGTCACAAATATAACCAACCACTGCTCACAAATGAAACTAAGATACGAGTCTCAGCTACGAGTCACAACTATAACTACCTACTGGTACTGGTAGTCACAACTATAACCCGCCACCAGTCACAACTATAACGTGCTACCAGTGAAAACTATAACCAAACACTAGTTACAAATATACCAAATAGTAGCTACAAATATGAACAATTACCACTGGTACTGCCTACCAGTCACAAATATAGCCAACTACCGGTCACAAATGAAACTAAAATACTGGTCACAACTACCGATCAGAAATATAACCAACTACCAGTCACAACTATAACCAAACACTAGTTACAAATATACCAACTAGTAGCTACAAATATTACCAATTACCACTGGTACTGCCTACCAGTCACATATATAGCCAACTACCGGTCACAAATGAAACTGAAATACTTGTCACAACTACCAGTCAGAACTATAACCAGCTACCAGTTACAAATATAGCCAAACAACGGTTACAAATGTATCAACTAGTAGCTACAAATATTATCAATTACCACTGGCACTGGTCACAAATATAACCAAATACTGCTCACAAGTGAAACTGAAATACTGGTCACAAGTACTGGTCACATGTGTAATGAACTGCCAGTCACAAATATAACCAACTCGTAGCTACAAATATAACCAATTACCACTGTACCAGTCACAAATAAAACCAACTATTACAAATATACCCAACTACCGGTCACAACTATAACCACCTAATAGTTACATATATAACAAGCCACCAGTCACAAATATAACCAAATATCAGTCACAAATATAACCAATGACCAGTCACAAAAATAACCAACTACCAATCACAAATACAACCAAACTATTGATCGCAAATATAAAGCAACGTTCCCAGAATTCAGCAGTATATATTTTCAGAGTAAACAAATCCCACTCGAAAGCACGTCTACGCCAATACCCCTAACCCCCACCACCCACCATCCACCCACACCCCACCACCCACCCCACCACCCACCCCACCACCCACCCCCACCCACCCCCACCCACTGCTCCAACCCTACGCCCACCCACCCACCGCTCCAACCCTACCCTACCTCCACTCGCCCACCGCCCCAACCCCACCCCCACAACCCACCCTCTCCCCACCACCCAACCCATCCCCTTCCCCCAACCCAACCCCCACCACCAGCCTGTCCTCCAACGCTCCCCCACATACCCCCTCCACACCACCTACCCCCGCCCCACAACCATATCCTCACCACCCATCCACCCACCCCCTCCCCCGGGTCACCATACACGACCGCCCATCAATCCTCCCGTTATTCTCCGCCGTCTTTACACTCTCGCCCACAGGCCATTGTCGGCCGATTACACCCACAGCGACCTGTGTTGGCTGCCCGGAGAGGCGGGCGTGGGGTCCGCCGCTCAAGACATCTGTAATTCGCCACACCCGGCAATCGCCCGGACCTCCTCCCGCCGCGCGCCGATTCGCCCCTCCTCCGCCGGAGAGCGCGCAGCCAGAGAGAGAGAGACAGAGAGACTCATCGCGCGTTGTGCACACACCGGAAGTTGTTTCCTGCTGTTCGCTGGTGGCGGCGACGGCGGCGGTGGCGGTGGCGGCGGCGGCGGCGGTGGCGGCGCGGGCATTGGCGGTTCGTCGGAGCTGTGCGTGAGAAAGCTGGTGGAATTTCGGACTCCCATTTCGCGAAGGAGGGGTTATTTTATTTTGTTTTTTAAATCAATATTTTGAGCGCGCAGCTTTCCAACATTGACGGAATTCTGGATCCTCACGACTCTCCGCATAGTGAGTAGATTCTGTTGTTTGTTGTTGTTTTAAGCCCTAGCAATATCTAAGGTCATATCAGGACGGGATTGCTTGTTCTCACTTCTTTTTTTCTTTCTTTTTTTGGGGTAAAAATATTAAAGTTGTGTAGTCTGGCGGTTTTTAGTTTCTGCCATAGTTTTTTTTAAAGACGATTAAATATAATGTAATAATTGACCTCACTTCAGTTTGAAGTGGAATTTATTATTGATAAATAATAGTTTCACTTTGGAGATATTTGGAATGAAAACCTGCAAATTTAATTTTGCCATGTATGTCACAATGCTGACACCATGCATGGGTTTCAGCAGTGACGTTTAACAAAGAATTAAATTAAATTGACTTAGTATTCCCTTTCCTGCAGCAACAGAGGCTTAATAAGTGCATCATTATCTAAGTTAGACATGTAAGATTAAATCTTGATAATTGTTTTCAATTTGTTGTTTTCATCTGATTATGCAGCTTTAGTTAAAGCTGCATAGTCAGATGAAAACATACCATTTTCAAAACGATAACAATTATCTAGATTTGATTCTACATATCTAACTTAGATACTGGTACACTTATTAAACATTTGCCATCACATATAATGGGATACTGAGTCAATTAATAGAACCTGTTACTGCAAAAGCCTAAGGTGATACAGTTTTGGCAAGCTTGCCAAAATTAATTTAGTGTGTTTCCATTTCAAATATCTCAAAAGTTCAGGATTTTAAATATAAGTTACTTCAAACTAAAGTAAGGTAGATTATAATGAACAAACTATTATGTTTATCTCAGAAAATGAGAGAAAGTCAAAACCATTGGACTCTGCAACTTTAAAGCTGTACAGTTGTTGCTGAGTATAAAGGAATTGTGAAGCAATTTAATAATAGAACCTTTTAATGCTAAATCCTATGGTGTAAGTGTTTTGGCATGCGTATCGAAACTAATGTTACATGTTTGCACTTCAACTATCTCAAAAAACGTAGCCATTTAAAATAAACAGTATTTGAAACTAAAATAAGGTAGGTTATAACAATCAGTTTAATATATTTGTCGCAGAAAAATGACAGAAACTCAAAACCATCGGATTATGCAACTTTAAAGTAAGCAAACTAGAAACATCATAGAACTTGGCGCAGAGACGCATAATGCCAAGTACACACCTACCGTATACGATTTGCGCACTAAAACTCACGACCCCGTCCCAAACCGCTTACGACTGAAAACGGGCCGATTCATTTTTCAAATCGCGAATCGCAATCGCAAGCAAGCAGTTTTAGCACTAAAACTGAGTTTTAAGTCGCGAATCGCAATCGGTAGGTGTGCTAGGGGATCGCACACCTAACGACTTTTGTGCGCGAAACGGGCAGTTTTAGATGGTATACGGTAGGTGGGTGCGGATAAACGGTAGGTGTGTACCTGGCATTAGACCTTTGCAATTTGGTTGGAATTGTTCCACGAACTTACCTTCAAAGGTGAAGATAACCTTTGTACTAATTTGTAGCTTTTCATTCCTGCTGACATTGCTTACCGTGAATGTGGTGAGAATAGAGAGTGCACCCCCCCCCCCCCATTTCCTTTCTTTTTAACATTACATAGTCCAATGAAAATATCAAATTTTCAAAACCAAAAAACTTATTTAGATTTGATTCTACATATCCAACTTCATGGTTTTGAGTTTCTGTCATTTTCTGAGATAAACATATTAGGTTGATCGCTACGATCTACTTAATTTAGTTTGAAATAACTTTGATTTAAAATGGCTAACTTCTTAGATATATTTGAATTGTAAACATGAGACATTACTATTGGCAAGCATGGCAAAACTCCATAGGCTTCTGCAGTAACATGTTCTATTGAAGTTGCATAGTCCGATGGTTTTGAGTTTCTGTAATTTTTCTGAGATTAACATATTAATTTGATTGTTATGATCTACCTTACTTTAGTTTTAAGTAACTTTGATTTTAAATGGCTAACTTTCGAGATATTTTAAGCATAAACATGTCAAATTAGTTTTGGCAAGCACGCCAAAACTCTGACACCATAGGCTTCTGCAGTAACCGGTTCTATTAATTTGACGCAGTATTCCCTTCTATGTTGCAACAAATGCTTTATAAGTGCATCCGTAGCTAAATTAGATATGTTGAATTAAATTTAGATAATTGTTTTGGCTTTGAAAATGTGATGCTTCATCGGACTATGCAGCTTAAAATTACCTCAGTATGTCCTTCTATGTGGCGACACATGTTTAATAAGTGCACCAGTATCAACGTTAGATACATAGAATGAAAAATAGATAATTGTTTTGGGTTTTGAAAATTTGATTTTTCATTGGACTATGCAGCCTTAATTCAAAGTGAAGTAAAGTCGATCATAACAATCAACCTAATAATATATTTATTTTGACAAATGGCCGAAACTCAAAACCATCGGACTACAAGTTGTCGGCAAAACCAGATATGCATAGAATGACGTGTATGTTGTTCAACATGTGAACCCCATTTGTTCATCGACAATCGCCGGGTCCCGGTGTCATGGTATACAACCCCTGCCTGATCGCAGCCCCTGTCGTGGCTTCTGCGCATGCGCAGAGGTTGTAAACAAGCTCAGCTCGGCTGCAGAACGACTACACACTGCCAGTGTCTATTAAAGATTAATAGAAATGCACAACCCTAACCATATAAATTTAATATAATCTGTTCGTTGGATATGTTTTCTATATATGTTCCAGGGGGTTTGTTTCTAGGTGGTGTATAGTTTCATAGATATTTCACTTTTTCTGTATGAAGATTGCACTGACACTCAGAATATCCCAACTTTCACTATTTAGTCTATTATCTCTGTTTTTAATACTTTCAGCATAAATTGCTCTTAGGTTACATTAAATACTTCAGATCTTCCTCTTCAATCGCGCATTAAGATATTTTTAATCGATCCACTGAAAGTTTTTTAATTTATTTTACAAAAATAAATGCTTAGTCAACTGTCTTCACGACAGGGGCTGCGATCAGGCAGGGGTTGTATACCATGACACCGGCCCGCTCAACACCCGGCGGGAACCCCCACACCTTCCCGGCCGGAACCAGCGGCGCCGCCCGGGCAGCGACACTAACCACACTGGGTTTGCGGAGTTCTAATGTTGTCCCCCCTCCCCCTTCATCTCCGAAATTAGCTGCAGTTATAAAGGACTTACCCTATGAACAAAGGCTTAGGGAATTGAAACTTCCTACCCTTTCCTACAGAAGGAAAAGAAGTGACATAATTGAAGTATTTAAAATTATGAAAGGTTTTGATCAAATGGATATGAACCAATTTTTCACCTTGAATAAAAGAGAAGGCAGTCGGGGCCATACTCTCAAACTAGTAAAACCCAGAGCCATTTCAAAGTTAAGGCAACACAGTTTCTCAAACAGGATCATAAATATATGGAACAGTCTCCCACAAAATGTTATTGATGCCGAGTCAATAAATTCATTCAAGAATGGATTAGAAAAAGCATGGGCTGATGATCCAGGGACATTTGGCCCCTTATTCACCACATGCTACTAATTATTCCTTGTGTTGCTTATTTACTTGCACTCAAGCAAAAATGAGAGACAAATAAGTGTTCACACTTCCGGTCTACCATTCGCTATTTCGCTATTTATTTCATCTCTTTTCACTTACGGCGCTGGTTCCGGCAGGTTTCGGTCTCGGCAGGGCTGAGTGCAGGTGTCGTGTGTATGTATATATGGAGGCGCTATCATAAAGCGCGGGAAAAAACACCAGCGGCAGACGGCTTTGCACCTCCCAGGCCGGGACTACTTTCACGGCGCTGGTAGCGAAACATCTAGTTACCGGCTTTAACAAAACAAACAGCTCGTTCACTGACGCGGGCAGCAAGGCAGGACCAGCAACACACGGTTTACTACTTCTGCGAGACTGTTTTGGTTTACTCTGTCTGGGATCGATCCCACGTGTACCGCTCCTCACATGCCTCACCAGACAGGAAGCGGATACACTAAGGCTTGGGTGCTCTGACCGCTTAGCCATCCATCCTATTCACCTATCGGCGGCTAAGTGGCCAGAGTGGCCAAAAGCACACAAGCGAAGTGCATCCGCCTCCCATCTGGCGAGGCGTATGAGGAGCGATACACATGAGATCGATCCCCGACAGAGTCAAAACCAATAGTCAGCAAAATTTGGTATCTGGGTCGTTCTCAGAAGTTGTGTACCAATAATGTGACATCAGTACCACAAAATCAAAATGCTGCCAAAGTCCTATAAACAAGTTTCCTCAATGTGTATGTCCTTTGGCATCTGAATAATTGAAAATAAACATATTCTGGCATTTTTAAGTAGGTCAAATGATGCTCACACCCAATGAATATCAGTATAGCATGGAAACCAATCTGACTCCAAAATCAAATATTTTCCACACAAAACTTGACATTTTTAGGACATTTCACATGCCACTTGCTTTATAAACAGTAGTAATAATAATTTGAAACCTCATTGCTATGGTTTTGTCTTATTTGTGAATATTAAAGAGAAAAGCAAAAAAATATTAGCAAGGTAACAGTCAAAGTGGAAACAACAATTTTACACAAATGTTCGGCTCAAATTTCAATGTTTAGGGGCAATTTCAGGATTTATCTTTTACTATACCATAACTGGGTCCATGCATAGAGTGTCAAATGGTGAAAATAGTTCCTGTACTGTATCTGTACTCAGTGTTTGATACAGAGTTTCATAGTACTTGCAAGTGGAAACGAAATGTTACGATGTTAATGACTCCAGAAAAGGTTAACTATTTCATAATTTTAAAAAAAAATTAGAAATAAATGTCTTCAACTTAATGAAGACATTGTATATGACCATTTGAAGTGAAATGAGCTGTTGTTCAGAGGTTTTCATTAAGTTTGTGACACTTTATTTTCAATGCTGTTGACAATGTCACAAATTAGTGATGTAATTTGTTATGTATTTAGCTACATCCATCCCAATAAAATACATAATACACAATATTAACATTTACTTTTGATCTAAAATATCTCCCACATTATTGGGCTAAATGATGAAATCTAAATATTGACACTCCAATAATGGTTTTCTTTGAAATATGCATTTCAAGTAGACTACCTCAAGTGGTACACAGTTTCTGAGAATGACCCATCTAGCAGAAGCTTTCACTTGTTTGTTAGCTTTAAGTCCTGGCAACATATAAGGTCATATCAGAATGGGTACCGACTTGTGACAGCGCACACTCATGAGAACTTTATAGTGCTGCCCCACTGGGAGACCAGGCCACCAGCACTATGACCTAATATCCCACAGTCGCATTATCCTGACACTTAGCCAACCAGTTCTTGCCCTATCCTAATAATGTCGACCGCAGGGCTAGGAAGTGACAAGTATCAATTTTGAAAGTCATTGGTTTTACTCGACCAAGTTCGAACCCATGGGTTCGAATCTAACGGTCTACCAAAACGGGAGACGGACGGTCAGCTCATTCGGCCATCCCAGGGAGGTATGTCACGTGACATCGCTTGGAGCTGCCTCCCCACGTGTCATTTCACGTCCACCAGGTGGCGCCACCACTGACGTGACCAGGTGAGCAAACCACGCTCTCTGCCACCCACTCGGCGCGCCCTCTGGCGGCATAGGACAGCACACCTGGTGGTCGGATGGGGGGGGGGGGGGGGGGTAGGATGGATGGAGGAGGGGACATGGGGGTATACAGTAAAACCTCTCTAAATCGACCGACCATAGGACAGACTTTAAATGGTCCATTTAGGGAGGTGGTCGGTTTAGTGTTTTTTTTAAATCATTACAATGGTATTGTATGGGCAATGGGGGACATGTGGCATAGTTATTTTTTCCGACACTTGGTGGCGCGTCGGTACGAGTGGGCATAAACGGCCATTGACAATGCATTGAGTTTGGCGGTACATGCAGTGCAAAACGTTTATTTTATTCAAAATTAATAGAAATGCAGAACTCTAACCTTATAAATTTAATATAATCTATTCCTTGAATATGTTTTCTATATGGGTACCAAGCGGTTTGTCTCTAGGTGGTGTGGTTTTAGAGATAATTCACTCCTTCTGTATGAATATAATTCAAGATTTCTCACGGCCATTGACAATGGTTTTCCGGTACGCGCAGTGCAAAACGTCTATTTTATTCAAAATTAATAGAAATACAGAACCCTAACCTTATAAATTTAATATAATCTATTCGTTGAATATGTTAACTATATGTGTTCCAGTTTGTTTCTAAGTGGTGTGGTTTTAGAGATAATGCCATTGACAATGCATTGAGTTTGCCGGTTCGCGCGGTGCAAGACGTTTATTTTATTCAAAATTAATAGAAATGCAGAACCCTAACCTTATAAATTTAATATAATCTATTCGTTGAATATGTTTTCTATATGTGTACTAAGCGGTTTGACTCTAGGTGGTGTGGTTTTAGAGATATTTCACTTCGTCTGTATGAATATAATTCAAGATTGCTCATGGCCATTGACAATGCATTAAGTTTGCCGGTACATGCAGTGCAAAACATCTATTTTATTCAGAATTAATAGAAATACAGAACCCTAACCTTACAAATTTAATATAATCTATTTGTTGAATATGCTTTCTATATGTGTTCCAAACAGTTTGTTTCTAGGTGGTGTGGTTTTAGAGATATTTCACGTGTTCTCTATGAAGATTGCTCATAGCCATTGAGTTTGCAGTGTGACAGTGTGCTGTTTAGGCCCACTAGGTCAGTGGCGACGCCAACCCCAGGGATTTCAACTAAAAAATCGGATGTCCCCCATTGTTTGGAACCCAAATAAAGCGACCGATATAACGGAGTGGTCGATATGTGGAGGTGGTCGGTTAGAGAGGTTTTAGTGTATCTTAGAGCTGCATAGTGTGATCAAAATGTCAAAACCAAAACAATTATCTAGATTTCATTCTCCATATCTAACTTAGATGCAGATGCACTTTTAAGCATTTGTTGCCACATAGAATGGAACTAATATTGAGGCAATTTAATAGAATATGTTGCCCCAGAAGCTCAACACCATCTGAGTATGCAACTTTAACATTTGGCGCATGTTTGACTTATAAATGATTTTATTCATAATTCGTCAAAGTTAATCACACACTAAACGAGATTTACGAGAACTAAGCAGCATTTTGCACATCTATTTGACAATCATCGATATTGCCCATTGGCAAATGGACAGGTGATGTCAAAACTACATAGAATAGTGATTACATGAATCAGCCTTTGTTCAATTTGTTCCTCTGGTTAAAGTTGCATAGTCCGATGGTTTTGAGTTTCTCTCATTTTCTGAGATAAGCATATTAGGTTGATCATTATAATCAACCTAGGTTTAGTTTGAAGTAACTTTTATTTTAAATTACAAACCTTTGAGATATTTGAAGTGCAAATGTGCTAAATTAATTTTGCCGAGCTTGCCAAAACTCTAACACCATAGGCTTCTGCAGTAACAGGTTCTATTAATTGACTCAATATTCCCTTATATGTGATGACAAATGTTTAATAAGTGCACCGGTATCTAAATTAGATATGTAGAATCAAATCTAGGTAATTGTTTTTGGTTTGAAAATTTGATGTTGTCACCGGACCATGCAGCTTTTTTTTTTTTAAAGAAATTTTATTGAGGCTGTATTTATACTGTCCATAGCATATAAGCCCGGGTACCCAGGCTTGTTTTCAATGCTGGACAGTTGTAGTGTTGGTGTTATCTTAACACACAGTGGCTGCTGATAAGGTATTTGATTGCCTGCATTTCAGTAGCAGTTAGATAATTGGTTGGTATGGTTAATAGCCTATGTTAGTTTTTTTTGGATTTTCTTGGTATATATGTATTTATTTTTTCTACTCTTGTTACTAGACTAGCCTACTCCTATTTACATATCATAGGCTGCTGCAGGGTAGGGTAGTTATGCCTCAGACAAAGGATACAGTGTGCATTTGAAACAGATAGCCCGTGAATATTCTTTCAGCAACTTTCACTAATTACAGACCTGCCGTATCTTTTGGTTGGCAATCTGTACTTTTCACCAAAAATCCTGTATGAATCTGTATCACATAATAATTCATATACATATCTCCCACATACCATAAAAACACATGGATACAATTACATAATTTTAGTACTCAAACATTATATACAACAATTGACATTACATTCACATACAACATTCATCACTGTGGCTGAACATCAATTGCATGCTTGTGTCGCTGATTTCGCCAGTCTCTGCATTTCAGCTCAACATTTTTATTTCCACAAATTGAACTAAAAATCCATATCAAAATGGAGTATCGCCGTATCACTAAAAATAACACCAAAATGCATATTGAATATGGGTAACCCGTATCATGTGGCAAGTAGGTAATTACATGTATATCGCTATGATTTCATGGTTATGTGTGTGGGGAATGTGTGCTGGAATCGCTGCCCTCAAACTGGGAGGGAACTTTGTAAATTGTATGTAGCATAAAGCTAGCATTCCTTACACGCGGTATGCGGCATGCGAATGCGAATGCGTATGCAAATGCGGCAAAAAATGAAAAGGCATCTAAGTGAATAGGGGTACTTCCATGCCTCCGAATGCGAATGCAAATGCAAATGCGAATGCAGCAACTGAATCGGTCCCTGTAGCCATCGGTGTGGCATGCGAATGCGAATGCTGCTGCGTTTGCCATAGAAACCAATACTGTTCCTTCACAAATTTGGAGGAAAAACCCCAACAAATGTCGGGGGTTGACATATATCTATGCTGCATATACGACATTCGCATGCCGCATGCCGCATGCCGGATACCGCATATAAGGAATCTTAGCTTTAGTCTAACCTGTGTGCGTGTGTGTGTGTGTGTGTGTGTGTGTGTGTGTGTGTGAGGGCATGGTGGCGTGATTTGTAGCAATTGTTTACATTCATAAATGATAAACAGCCTCCACACCGCATCACTTAGAATGATTCCCTCGCTCCCCACCAGGGGCCGCCACACCTTGGCCGACCTGACCCTGTGCGTGCCAAGCCCGATCACGTGAGTCCGTTGATAACTTTCTCACCCGCAACCACTGATAATTGGCAAACAAGGACCCGCCTTCTGCACCCAGACACACTCACACAGATACACACACCCACACACACTCACATGCACTCACACAGATACACACACTCACACACACTCACACACACTTATAGTTATACACATTCATACAGATGCACACACTCACACAGATGCACACACCCACATCCACACACACTCACACACCCACACAGATGCACACACCCACACACACTCACACAGATGCACACACCCACACACACTCACACTCACTCATACAGATGCATACACTCACACAGATACACACACTCACCAACTCACACGTACCCGTTCATTCAAATGCACACACTCACACACATTCACACATACACACTCATACAGATGCACACACTCAGACCCACTCACACACACTCATACAGATGCACACACTCACACATATACACACACTTTCACACACTCACACATACACACTCATACAAATGCACACCCTCACACACACTCACACAGATACACACACCCACACACACTCACACAGATACACACACCCACACACACTCATATGCACTCACACAGATACACACACTCACACAAACTCATACAGATGCACACATTCACACAGATGCACACATTCACACATACACATACGCAGATGCCCACACTCATACAGATGCACACACTCACACGCACTCACATAGATACACACTCACACACACTCATACAGATGCACACACTCACACACACTCATACACATTCACACAGATGGACACATTCACACAGATGCACACATTCACAGATACACATACAGATGCACACACTCACACAGATGCACACACTCACACACACTCACACAGATACACACTCACACACACTCATACACATTCACACAGATGCACACATTCACACAGATGCACACATTCACACATACACATACAGATGCACACACTCACATGCACTCACACAGATACACACTCACACACACTCATACACATTCACACAGATGCACACATACACAGATGCACACATTCACACATACACATACATATACACACACTCACACAGATGCACACACTCACATGCACTCACACAGATACACACACTCACACACTCATACACATTCACACAGATGCACATATTCACACAGATGCACACATACACAGATGCACACATTCACACATACACATACAGATGCACACACTCACACACACACTCGCACATACACATACAGATACACATGCTCACACACACTCATACAGATGCACACACTCATGGAGACACACATACCCACACACACACTCATGCAGATACACACACTCACACACATACAGATGCACACACTCATGGAGACACACAGACCCACACACACACTCATGCAGATACACACACTCACACATAGACACTCATACAGATACACACGTTCAGACACTCATAGAGATACAGACACTCACAAACTGGCCGTGGTGGCCTAATCGGTAGAGCGCGGGCCTCGCGTGCGGGAGATTGGGAGTTTGGTTTCCGGTCGAGTCAAACCAATGCCCCAACGAGATACCGGGCCGCCTGCACTATGAATGCTTCGATATCCAGTCACATATTATCATATACCCAGTCACATATTATCATGGTATTATTGCATGAGTAACTTCAATTATAGATCGTTAACTTTGGAGATATTTTAATTGAAAGCATAGTCCGATGAAATATCAAATTTTCAAAACCAAACCAATTATCTAGATTTGATTTTACATATCTAACTTAAATACTGATGCACTTATTAACCATTTGTTTCTGTGTAGAAGGCAATACTGAGTTAATTAACAGAACCTGTTACTGCAGAAGTCTATGGTGTCAGAGTTTTGGCAAGCTTGCCAAAACTAATTTCCATGTTTGCACTCAAAATATCTCAAAAGTTTACCATTTAAAATAAAAGTAACTTTGAACTAATGTAAAGTAGAAACTAGTGATCGATCTAATATATTTATCTCAGAAAAAATACAGAAATTCAAAACCATCGGACTATGCAACTTTAATGTTGGCATGTATGTACAAATTCTAATGTGACAGATTTATCAAATTGATATTTGCCACTTCCTAGCATGGCGGTCGGCATTAATAGGATACGGCAAGGACTGGTTAGCTCAGCGTCAGGATAATTTGACTGAGTGGGATATCGGGTCATGGTGTTGGCGACCTGATTTCCATTGGGGCAGCACTATAAAGTCGCCATGAGTGTGCACTGTCACAAGTCGGTACCTGTCCTAATTTGATCTGAGATGTTGCCAGGATGTAAAACTCCAACAACCAACCACACTCACAAACACTCATAGTCATACAGATACACACACTCATACATATGCGCACACTCACCCGCAAACACATGCACGAACACACATTCACACATCCACACAGAAACGCACACATTCTGAGACTAAAACCAATTGACTTCTTGAACTCTTGTATGTTGCTAGATGAAATGTAGTGAAATTAAAGCTGCATAGTCCGATGAAAACAGAAAAATTATCTCAATTTGATTCTACATATCTGGTGCACTTATTAAACATTTGTTGCCACAGAAAAAGGAACAGTAAGGAAATTGAATAGAACCTATTAGTGTTACTGCAGAAGGCTGTGGTGTCAGAGTTTTGGTTAGCTTGCCAAAATTAATTTTATACGGTTGCACATCAAATATCTCAAAAGTTAGCCACTTAAAATAAAAGTTACTTCAAGCTAAAGTATGGTATATTACAATGATCAACCTAATGTATTTATATCAGAAAATGTCAGAAGTACAAAACCATCGGACTATGCAACTTAAAGATAAGTAGGCCTACTCATCCACATTAAAGCCGCATGGTCTGATGAAAGCATCACCTTTTCTCAACCAAATCACTTAAGCCCCGTTCATACAGCACAGCTTTAGGCCGAACTAGATAAGGCGAACTAGATGAGGCGAACTAGGCATGAAAGTGTGTCGTATCCACACATCCAGTGCTTGGGGCGGTTTAAGCCGGAAATCGATATCTGCGCATGCGCAAGTCCACACTAACCAGCGCCACTTTCGGTTAGTCGACGTCACCATGAAAGAGTGTGGGTTTGACCTAGATATGTATAGACTGAGTCGTATTGTTTTGGAACGGTCAAAACTTCTGCTGGGCAGTGAAAACCTATAAATAAATGATGAAAAAAATATCTGTGCACAGCTAACGGTTTCATAGACCAAATTATAAATATGCACTTTTGATCGACCGGAAAATCAACAAACTCAGGTCTCGACTGCGAATGCGGGTGACGTGCTTAAGCCGCCTCAAAGTAAACGGCTATCGTCCACACAAGCAAGATGGGCCGACTTAAGCTAGTTCGCTTCATATATACTACCTTGCGACGTGGTTTACTTGAAGCGAACTAGATGAATCAACTCAGCCCTAATCCTCTTCAGCGTCGTGTAGACACGGCGAATGTGAGGCGAACTAGACAAGGCGAACTAGTTGAGCCGACTTAACGGGCGTGTATGAATAGGGTTTTAGATACTAGTGTACTTATTAAGCATTGGTTGTCTCATAGAAGGGCATATTAAGCCAATTTAACAGCACGTGTTGCTGCTGAAGCCTGTCACATTAGAATTCTTACATACATGCCAACATTAATTTAGTATGTTTTCAATTAAAATATCTCCAAAGTTAACGATCTGTAATTAAAGTTAATTATGCAATAATACCATGATAATATGTGAGTGGGTAAGAAATCGAATCATAGTGCAGGCGGCCAGGTATCCCATTGGGGCAGCGCTATAAAGTCACCTTCAGTACGCACTGTCACAAATCGGTGCTTGTCCTGATATGATCTTAGATGTTGCTAAAATGTCGTTTGCTCTGGGATGCAAAGTCCCAATAAACAAATGCACTCCGTCAGGTCGATTATAATAAACAACTAAATATATGTATATGGAAGATATGATAAAAACTCAAAACCATCCGATTATGCAATGCTGAGCTTACTTTGATTCAAGTTTTAACCCACAAGGATGTGGTTCCTGAAGAGTTGGTTCTTTCTAGCTGGATTGTCGTGAAACCATGTGGCCTGGGCCCCTCAGGATGATGTGTGTAGCCACCACATGCATTTTAACAACGGGCAGAAAAGTTGCATAGACCAATGGTTTTGAGTTTCTGTCATTTTCAAAGATAATATTAGGGAAGTAACTTTGAGTTAAAATAGCCCAATTTTGAGATATTTGAAGTGTAAACGTGCTAAATTATTGTTTGTGCGCTTGCCAAAACTCTGACCCCCCCATAGGCTTTGGCAGTAACAGGTTCTATTAAATTGACTTATGTATCTACCTTCTTCTATCTGTATCTATCTGTATCTATCCGTCTCTATCTGTCTCTATCTGTCTCTATCTGTCTCTATCTGACTCTAGCTGTCACTATCTGTCTCTATCTGTATCTATCTGTCTCTATCTGTCTCTATCTGTCTCTATCTGTCTCTATCTGACTCTATCTGTCTCTATCTGTCTCTATCTGTCTCTATCTGACTCTAGCTGTCTCTATCTGACTCTAGCTGTATATATCTACCTCTATATGTCTCTATAGTCTCTAGATGTCTTTAGTTGTCTCTATCTGTCTCTAGTTGCCTCTAGATGTCTCTATATGTCTCTATCTGACGCTAGCTGTCTCTATCTGTCTCTATATGTCTCTGTATGTATCTGTATGTCTCGGTCTGTCTCTATCTGTCTATATCTGTATCTATCAGTATCTATATTCTTCTATCTGTAGCTATCTGTATCTATCTGTATCTATCTGTATCTATCTGTACCTATCTGTGTCTATCTGTATCTATATGTATCTATCTGTATATATAGCCTTCTATATATCAACAAATACTTAATAAATGTACTAGAATCTAAGTTGGGTATAGAGGTTCAAATAAGTGTCTTGCTTTCGAAAGGTTTATGCTTTTATCGGACTATGCAACTTTAAGAACTAATTCGGTTTGCACAGTATCAGGATAATGTGACTGTGTGGGATATCAGGTCATGGTGCCAGCGGCCTGATTTCCCAGTGGGGCAGCACAATAAAGTCGCCATGAGTGGGCGCTGTCACAAATCGGCACCTGTCCCGATATGACCTTAGATATTGGTAAGATGTAAAACAACAACAAAAACGCACTGTCACAAGTCGGTATCCGTTCTGATATGACCCTAGATGTTGCTAGGACGTGAACCACAAACAACAACAAAGACGCACTGTCACAAGTCGGTACCCATCCTGATATGACCTTAGATATTGCTAGGACATAAAACAACAAACAACAAAAACGCCCTGTCATAACTTGGTACCCGTCCTGATATGACCTTAGATATTAGTAGGACGTAAAACAACAACAACACACTGTCATAAGTCGGTACCTGTTCTGATATGACCTTAGATGTTGCTAGGACGTAAAACAATTACACACAACAAAAACGCACAGTCATAAGTCGGTACCCATCCTGATATGACCTTAGATGTTGCTAGGACGTAAAACAACAAACAACAACCTCACACACTCACATTCCTCCTCCAATAATTCCTCCTGTCTTTATTATTAAGTCTCTGACAAAGTCTGCTGCTCTCCCTCCCCTCCCCCCCCCCCGCCACACACATTCTCCCCTCCCACCCACAATGCCTAGCGCGGGGCCAGTTGGCGCCGGGGATTACCTGCGCTTCCAAAGGGCGGCCATTTTGCTGCGCGCGCAGGCTTTGAAGGCGGTGAGCGGCCGTCTGTTTACGTCTATTTAACACCTTAAATCGGGGTCGATTTGCACCTCGCTGGTCCCCGTTGTCTCTGTGGGCGTCTCCGTTGTTCCAACCGGCAACCAGCGCTTTGATGTCCCTTCTCCCCATCACACACACACACACACACACACACACACACACACACACACACACACACACACACACCTACAAAGTCAAAAGTCGTCTGGCCACAGAACGGAAGCCTGGATTCGCGCCACCCATTATGGGGCGGGTTGTAATTTGGAAGCGTCTGTTGTGACGACGACAATTAATGCGCTCACAATTGGCGCTAATTTTCTGACCGCTGACAGACGGGGGACCAGTGATAGCATCGCAGCGCAGAAATGTCGTCTGCTCTGGGGGTTGGGAGCAGAAGCTGCACACTGAGCACATGCTCTGTCTCTATCCGTCTCTGTCCATCTCTATCCATCTCTATCCGTCCCTATCCATCTCTATCCGTCTCTATCCGTCTCTATCAGTCTCTATCCATCTCTATCTGTCTCTATCTGACTCTATCTGTCTCTATCTGTCTCTATCTGTCTCTATCTGTCTCTATCTGTCTCTATCTGTCTCTATCTGTCGCTATCTGTCTATCTTTCTCTATATGTCTCTATATGTCTCTATATGTCTCTATATGTCTCTATCTGACTATAGCTGTCTCCATCTGACTCTATCTGACTCTAGCTGGCTCTATCGAACTCTAGCTGTATATATCTGTCTATATATATATCTCTATATGTCTCTAACTGTCTCTAGCTGTCTCTAGCTGTCTCTGGTTGTCTCTATCTGTCTCTAGCTGCCTTTAGATGTCTCTATATTTCTCTATCTGACTCTAGCTGTCCCTATCTGTCTCTATGTCTCTATCTGTCTCTATCTGTCTCTACATGTCTCTATATGTCTCTGCATGTCTCGGTCTGTCTCGGTCTGTCTCTATCTGTCTATATCTGTATCTATCTGTATATATCTTCTTATATCTGTATATATCTGTATATATATATATGTATATATCTGCATATATCTGTATATATATATGTATCTATCTGTATTTATCTGTATCTATATATATCTATATGTATATATATATCTGGATATATATGTCTCTATATGTATCTATCTGTCTATACTTGTCTCTATCTGTATCTATCTGTATCTATATTATATATCTATATCTATATGTATCTATTGTATCTGTATCTATCTGTATCTATTTGTATATGTATGTCTCTATCTGTATCTATCTGTCTCTATCTGTCTCTATCCGTCTCTATTTGTCTCTATCTGTATCTATCTGTATCTATCTGTATCTATCTGTCTCTATCTGTATATATCTGTATCTATATCATATATGTCTCTATATGTCTCTATCTGTCTCTATATGTCTCTATCTGTCTGTATCTGTCTCTATCTGTCTATATGATAATATATCTGTCTCTGTCTGTCTCTATCTGTTTCTCTGTCTCTATCTGTCTCTGTCTGCCTCTATATCTATCCATATGTTTATATCTGTTTATATCTAGCTTTAGCTATCTCTAATAGTAATATGTTTCTAGTTGCCTTTATGATCTAGTTCTATATTTCGCCGTGAATATGACCTATGCTGCCGACACGGCGTAAAGCAACCACCAATCAATCAATCTAGTTCTATATGTCTCTACATGTTTCTGTATGTCTCTATCTGTCCATATATATGCTTCTATCTATCTCTGAATTAATACTTGTCACTACCTAGCCTGGCGCTCGGCATTACTAGGACAGAACAGGGACTGGTTGGTACAGTATCAGTATGATGTGACCATGTGGGATATCGCGCCATGGTGCCGGTGGCCTGGTTTCCCAGTGGGGCAGAACTATAAAGTCACCATGACTTTACACTGTCATGAGTCGGTACCCATCCTGCTATGACCTTAGATGTTGATAGGACGTAAAACAACAACACACACTGAAGCACCGGTTGTGTGGGGTCAAATTTATGACGCGACCTTTTTCGAGATCACTATCCAATGTGAAGAATGGGAGGTGCTGGTGACGTCACAAGTGGGGTAATGGGGTTCGATGCTGGAGGCTAGTAATTACTGAATTACTGAATTAATTAAAAGGGGAGGTGGGTGTTAAAGTGGAAGGCGTGTGTTTGGTGGTGCGAGGTGGGAGTCTTACATAAAGTATCACTCCGAGATGTGACGGACAGGACAAGAGGGACCGAAACAGCAAGTGGTTTTTTTGTTCTACTTTATTTGCTTTGACTTTATATTCTTTCTAGCTTATGATCTTTGACTTTAAGTTCTTTTAATTTCTTTGCTTTTAATTTTTCAATTATTTTTTTTATAGTAGATATAGTTTATTCATTGAATAATGTGGGGTTTTTTTGTCAGCGCCAGAGCACTGGTCTTCAGGCTTTACAGTACAATTCCTTGATACATAGATGAAACTATCAGTATCACCAGTATCAGTAGATAAAAGATTCACCCGGCACTTGTAGTACACGGGTGAAAACCAGCCTTATATAAATACGGGCGAAAATAGCATTAGTATGGAACAACAAGTAGAATGCCTGGCACCAGTGTCAAATGTTTACTTATATCAGAACAGAGTTGGTGAATGAGAGAGAATGCAAAAAGACAAGATGGTCGATTTCACTTTTAAATCTGATTAAACTAGATATTATATTATATTTTTCAACTCAAAGGTAGTGGGCTATCAATAAGATGAATGTAAAGAATAAATGTTGCTTCTTAGATTATGAAATTAGGCTCTCAAATCATTAACCCGTTTTTTCGACAGCTTTTACATAAGGTTGGTTTGCACCCCTACTGCAGCAGTACGGGGTGAATCTTGTATCACTAGTATCAGTTGCAATAGTATTAGTACCTGCATGTAAATCCTGTTCGATAATAAAAGTATTAAACATATCATGAATGAACTATCACTGATACTGATAGTGAGAGTATCAGCTATAATAGTAACTGCATATAATTTCAGTTTGATAAAAGTATTATGAATTCGGTGAATATGCATTATATGGTGAACATTGCATGGTTCTAGAATTTTCTTCCTTTTTCTTCTCTTTTTTTCTCTCTAAATTTGACCATCCTTTGGCATATTGGTAGGGTATTTGAGTCGATGGGATTTTCCTTCTCGGTATATCTAATTTATCTTTGTTAATTGTTGTTACCCCCCCCCCCCAAACCCGCTACATTTCAGCTTATTTACAAGTGCAAAGATGGTGCACATATGACACTTTGATAAACTATTCGCATATAGTGGTCCTGTCGTGGGGAGGGGGGTGATGCAAACAGTAAGCATTGCACCTACAGCAGATTCGAACCCACATTCCTGGGCTAGCGCCCCAACCATCAGCCTACCTACACCTAGAGCAGATTTGGAGCCCACAATTTTTCCCATTCCAGGACTAGCTTCCCAACCATTAGACTATCTAGGCTTCCTGATGCAGTCAACCTACCCACGCCTACCTGTGCATGTGGTCGCCTCCTGATATGACATTAGATGTTGCTAGAACGTTAAAAACAACAAACAAAAACCTATGCATGTTGCATTTCACATGGTGAGGTCCGTGTGCCCATTTTCTATTTACATTTACTTCTTTTTTTTAACCAACAAAAACGGGATTTATAGTTGGACGCGCATCCAAACCCTTGGAATATAATCAGTGTACACTATATATATATATATATACATGAATATATATACACATAAATATATATAACATATATATATATATATATATATATATTCCTCTAGTGTGTGCGCGCGAGGGGGGGGGGAGGGAGCACCCGAACACATTATCTCGACAGATGGGGGGGGGGGGACTCCACTACAGCGCCTCTGGAGGAATAATTATAAATATAATACAGTACATGTTCTCCTATAATTTATACTAGTATAATGCATTATACATCACATAC
Organism: Branchipolynoe longqiensis; assembly: GCA_030323885.1. NCBI lineage: Eukaryota > Metazoa > Annelida > Polychaeta > Phyllodocida > Polynoidae > Branchipolynoe > Branchipolynoe longqiensis. The sequence continues at coordinate 16,108,669 of CM059195.1, forward strand.
ACCCACAGTGTGGCCCTGTTAAAATGCGATCGTTGGAGTCCATAAAATGGTATCGCGAAAAAGCAGGGGGTCCTGCTAATTTCCGGTTCGATTTACCTTCTGACAAATAAATTACCACTGAATTACCTTTAAATTAAAGATTCGATATGCTACATTAGAAATTAAACACAAATTAATTTTAGTAAAACTTTCTAGTCACCCGGAAAGAGCAACAACAAAAGAGATTCAATGACAGATCGTATTATATCCGAATTCACATTAATTTGAGGCGCCTAAGAATCGGGGTTTCAGTGCATATATATATATATATATATATATATATATATATATATATATATATATATGCTCTATAATCTATTATGGGAATGTAAACAAGGACAATATTACTTATCAGTTCTCTTCTATATATTATTAGTTATTACCTACTATCCTACTGTCATAGGAGTTAGTTCCTGCTTCTGCCACTATGGCGGCACCTGTGAGTGGCCACCCTGATACCAGCTGCATCTGATCACTACTGCCTCCAGACCTGCTCAGATGGTCAGATATATATATATATATATATATATATATATATACACAATATATAATATATAATATAATATATATATATATATATATAGACACACTGCTGAGATGGTAGATTGAGCATTAAAAACTAGACAATAGTCATGTTTTGACACATTTACGTTTATTATTTATCATGGTATATATGGCTTCAATTTCAAATAAATTCACTACCACGAAAAGGTCATGAAACAAACAAAAAACTAGAAATTGGAATGTTTTCATTAGTTAGTCTCCATATAGATAAGACTACACATGCAGTGCACTCTCATAAAAAAAAGTATTAATAGGCGGAAGAGTGCGCGTTTTACCCAATGGTCCGAGTTAACTAATGGTAGGGGTTAATATTGTATACATATACACATCACAAATATAGATATTTACACTGAATGCTGAATAATATTTGCAGTCACAAAGTTACACAAAATACTGTTGGTTGGTTGTTGGAGTTTGACATCTTGGCAACATCTGAGGTCATGTCAGGACAGGCACCGACTAGTGACAGTGTGCACTCATGGTGAATTTATAGTGCTTCCCGAATGGGAGACCAAGCCACCAGCACCATGACCTGATATCCCAACCAGTCCTTGCCCTATCCTAATAATATCGAGCGCATGGCGAGGAAACAACAAATATACGTCATTGGTCCAAACATACTGTAAGTATCATATAACAATATAATTATAAAGCATAAAAACTCCTCTCGAGTGAATGTCTATGAGTTGCAGAAATGGGCCATGGTTCTAGAAGCAATGCATGTCCCCTCTATGGGTTCATACTCATGTCATGGGGGTGATGAAAATGGGAAATATTGCGCCTCGAGCGGGACTCGAACCCACATCTCTTTGCATTCCGGGCCAGTGTGCTAACCATTACACCACCTAGGCTCCCTGATATCAACACACTCCCCACGCCTACCTGTCTATGTGGTTACTTGCCTGAGAGGTCAGTGCAGACCACTACACTCGTCCCCCTGGAATTGTAAGTCTTGTAATGCTTACAATTACATACATACAGGCAATGCACTAACACATACATACACAGGGTAGGTTCAACAACCATACAGCGCAAAGCTTGTACAGGATCCTGATCACGGCAACCAGTGTCATGGGGGTGATGAAAATGGGAAATATTGTGCCTAGAGCGGGACTCGAACCCACATCTCTTTGCATTCCGGGCCAGTGTGCTAACCATTACACCACCTAGGCTCCCTGATATCAACACACTCCCCACGCCTACCTGTCTATGTGATTACTTGCCTGAGAGGTCAGTGCAGACCACTACACTCATATAATACATTATAGTTTTTATACATCACATTTTTACCAAATTACTTAACAATAACAATGCAGTATGAAACAAATTGAACTCAGACTTTGTCCAGTTTAGCTGATGCCCTGCTTAGTGGAGTGCCTTTTAATGACGATGCTCTGTATATATATATTTGCTTTCATGCTGTATTGTTAAATAATTTGATAAAGTTATACATATATATATATAAATAATATATATATAATACATATATCGTATATTATATGGTCAATGTGTCTCTTGTGGCAGGTTCCACTTTACGGAACAGGTTAACAGAGTAAGTTAAATATATGTGTATGTATATGTGTATATATATATGCATCGAAGGATGATGAAAATATCATGGTCAAAGAAGATCACCAACAAAGAAGTTCTCAGAAAAATTAAAAATAAGAAACGTTTGTTTGCCACTATACAGACAAAGAAACTTACTTATTTTGGCCACATCATTCGTCAGAGTTCAATATACCGTACATTGTTGGAAGGGAAGGTGAATGGCAGCAGAGGGAGAGGGAGACCAAGAACATCATGGTTTACAAATATTTCACAGTGGACAGGCTTGAATTATTCACAGTCAGCACACCATCGGGACAAGTGGAAAACCATTGCATCCAACCCTCGACTAGAGGATGGAACTATTGATTGATTGATATGTGTGTTTGTGTATTAAGAAGCAGTATCTCTTGAAAATCGTAATTTGCCTTTATAGTTGCATACTTGCCATTAATCCTAATAAAAAAGACAAGTTCTCTGATGCGACTGACACAGGTCAACATCCGGTGGAGGTGAGCGCCACCTGTACAGTGTTGAGTCTTACTAATAAGTCCCTTACAATTTATATATCTTTACATTTGGGTAATGTGTTATACACCACACACACATATGTATATATATATATATATACATATGTATATATATATATATATATTATATACATATGTATATATATATATATATATATATATATATATATGTAGGGTGGGTGAGAGCTCCTACCCCTGTACACATCTCTCCTTCCCCCACACCATCAAACCTAGATATACTAGCGGTTATGATGTTTGCCTTTTGGAATGGCAGAAATGTGGGTTCGAGTCCCACTCTAAGCAGAGTGCCTCGTTTGTTGCACTTTTCCCCCACCACCACCTACCCTCCACCCACACTCACACACACCATACACCCACACCTACACCACACACCCACATCCACACCACACACACACCCACACCACATACCCATACCCACACAACCGGGCGCAGTGGTCGAGTCGGTAGAGCGTGGGCATTGCGTGCAGTAGGTCGGGAGTTTGGTTCGCGGTCGAGTCAAACCACTAATGACTTATAAAATTGATACTTGTTGCTTCCTAGCCAGGTGCTTGGCATTATTAGGACAGGGCAAGAACTGGTTAGCTCAGTGTCAGGATAATGTGACTGAGTGGGATATCGGGTCATGTTGTCAGCGGCCTGATTTCCCAATGGGGCAGTACTATAAATTCACCATGAGTGCACACTGTCAGAAGTCGGTACCCATCCTGATATGACCTTAGATGTTGCCAGGACGCAAAACTTCAATAACCAACCAGCCCATCTACCCATGACAATATCTAACTTGTAAACTCATCTTAAGCGCAAAAATAAAGTTATTATTGACCCCCCATAGCCAGAATAAACCGCTAGGTTTAGTTTACAGCCCTACTAGATTACACCCAGTAATACCTGCACACCCTGGAGGAAAGCGAGGGGGTAGAGGGGGGGGGGGGGAGTGCTCTATTGCATTGAGACAGGCAAGCCCCTCCTCCGGAAAGCACCCCTCTGCTCGCCCACCACCTCCCGAGGCCGGCCCAGCCCGGAGGGGGATGCCGGGATAACCAGCCGTATGTAGCCGGGCCGCACCCCATCCATCACGGTGACCGATGGCCCGTCCGCCCGGCGGCCCTCGCCCGCGTCGGGGAGCGGCAGGGTGGGCGCGGGGAGCCGACGGCGGGGCGGCGGTGGGAGCGGCGGGAAGCAGGGACGGGGGGTGGGGCTGGGGGCGGGGGCGGGGGCTGATTGGCAGTGCTGGTGCTGCTCTGCTTCTCCAGTAAGTAGGAGGACTGAGCTGCTCCTGCTGCTCTTTCCCACCGCCGACCGGATGTTCATTCCCCCCGCGCGTCCCTTTGTCGTCTCCTGCAGATCCGTACGGACTGGAGGACGCCTGCCGTCCGTCGCCCGTCGCCCCGCGCCCCGGCCCCGTCGCTCCGCACCCCGGCCCCGTCGCCCAGCGACCCGGCTCCGAGCCCGGCGCGCCGCCCGTCGCCCCGCACCCCGGCCCCGGCCCCGCGCCCGGCCGGCCGGCCCGGTCTAGAGTACGGCGCGACGTCCGTCTTAGCGGCCACTCCCGGTATCCCGCCGCCCTGCTTCCCCGTCTCCGGGTCACCGTCCGCCGGCACCGCCCCCGCCCCGGGACCGGGAGCCTCCTCCGCCGGGATGTGGTCTCAGAACTCGGGTAAGGCGCCTAGCTGCTGCGGGGTGCAATCTGTTTTAATATACTATCTGTTTATACATGCGTGTGTCATGGAGGGGTGTTGAAAATGGGAAATACTGTGCCTAGAACGGGAATCGAACCCACATCTCTTGCATTCCGGGCCAGTGTGCTAACCATTACCCCACCTAGGCTCCCTGATGTCACCACCCTATCCACGACTGCCTGCCGATATGGCTCCTTGCCTGAGAGGTCAGTGCAGACTACTACACTGGTCCCGATGGAATTGCAAGTCTTTTACCAGATCTAAATGGTTTACATACATTAGTCGTTTTAATGCATACAAGTACATATAGGTGGCGCACTTACATACACATACACATACACATACACAGGGTGGCTTCAACAATCATATAGCAGATATCTCATACAGGATCCTGGTCACGGCACCAGTGCTATGGAGGGGTGAGGACAATGGGAAATATTTCGCCTAGAGTGGAAATCGAACTCACATCTGTTGCATTCCGGGCTATTGTGCTAACCATTACACCACATAGCCTCCCTGATGTCACCACCATGTCCATGCTTTCCTGTCTGTCATATGTGGTTCCGTGCCTGAGACGCCAGTGCAGACTACTACTAGTTACTACACATGTAAGTTAATCTCACCCTGAAACACAGTTTGTTAAGAGGTAGTTGATGAGTACTTATGCAGTTGATAATGTGAACTATTTTATATATGTGAACTATGTAAATAAATTCATTAAAACGCTAGAAGCTATTATGCTTACATATGTGTACTCACATAATTGCTTACGTTTCTTTAGATATTTTACGTCCCTCTGTACCACAATTAGCAGAGGCTAAGAGTAAGATAGCAATCCTCTGTCACCCAGCACCCATGCAAGATGTGCATACTTATTTATAATAATACATCTTTGCACACTAATATCTATGTGTGATATATACTATATATATACACATGCATAGAGGCATATATGGATAGTGATAAACCCCTTTATCGCGGGTAATAAGCTCTATAGTGGTTCCTCCCCCCCCCCCCTCTCATGGGGTGGGGGTGTATCATGCACCGCCCCCCCTCCTCTGGGTGGGGTGGGGGGGGGGACTGCTTTCGCCACTCGGTCGGAAGCAATTTTTCCTTATCTGTTAGTGTTACTGTACATATCTGAACAGTAGAATTATATATATATATATATATATATATATATATATATATATATACATATACTCATATAGGGTGTGTGTATATATAAGTATATAAATATATAGGGCGTCAACCATTGGATTTTAACATTTTAGTATTCCAATACATACATATATATAAGTGCACAGTGTGAATAACGGGATTGTGCCGCAATTCTACCCCCCCCCCCCCCCCTCCGACAAGTCCCCTCTACAAGCACAGCCTCTCTCCAGTGTCGGTGGAGGGCGGGCCTAACCGCCGGTGGCGCCCCCTTGTGGGGAGGCGGCACAACGTCGGGCCCGGTGCGGGGACCGCCATTCGCGTCCATTGTCTTATTAGAATTGTCTTAGCGCAAAAAGGATTACAGCGAGACAACGTCCACAAGGACGCGCGCCTCACGCTAACACTGCACACTCTCGTCGCCTCGCGCGAGATCAAAGCGAGACCTTCATAGGTTAAAAACAGCAGACGGGATTACACGCCAGATTACACCAAAAGGCGCGGGATTACCAGCCACGTGACTAAGGGGATATATATACATATATACATATATATATATACATATATATACATATATATATACATATATACACATATATATATACATATATACATATATATTATATACATATATATACATATATATACATATATATACATATATATATACATATATATATATATATACATATATATACATATATATACATATATATACATATATAATATACATATATAATATACATATATAATACACATATACATATATATACATATATATACATATATATACATATATATACATATATATACATATATATACATATATACATATATCCATATATATACAAATATATAATTATATATATGAATATATATGTGCATATATATATGCATATGCATATTATATATCACAGTAGCAAAGTATATATGTTCCCTTAGCTTATGTATCACATATGCTCTGTATATGTCATAGTATTTACCCTGTATATACAGAGCATATATATATATATACATCATATGTATATATACACATAGCGGGTTTGAGATACTCACATACTTATATATATATATATAAATATATATATATATATATATAAGTATATATATACATATAGTTTGTTTGAGGATTGACATCCTAGCAACATGTATGGTCACATCAGGACAGGTACTGACTACTGACACTGTGACAGTGCATACTCATGGTGACTTTACAGTGCTGGTCCACTGGGAGATCAGGCTACCAGCACCATGCCCCGATATCCCATTGAGTCTCATTATCCTGATACAGAGCTGACCAGTCTTATCCCTATCCTTTTAATGCCGAGCACCAGGCGAGGTAGTGACAAGTCTACATTTTTAAGTCATTGGTTTGACTCAAATCCCATGACCTACTAAAACTGGAAAAGGGCGGGTTCTTGACATTCATTTGTTTCTATTGTAGATAGCAGTCAAATTGTGATAGCAAACATTTGACATTAAAATACCACTTTGTGTGTGTGTGTGTGTGTGTATGTGTGTATATTCACAACCTCCCCTGCATTCACGCTATGTAAGCTAAAGCTGTGGCCCGGTGATGCGGTTTCTGAGGCACACCAGTTTGCGAGGGACATTTACATTCAAATGCATTGTCAATGGCCGTGAGCAAATCTTCATACAGAAAAAGTCAAATTACACCACCTAGAAACAAATCGCTTGGTACACATATAGAAAACATCTTTACCATAAAGATTATATTAAATTTATAAGGTTAGGGTTCTTGATTTCTATTAATTTTGAATAAAACTAATGTTTTTCACTGTGTGTACCATCAAACTCAAGGCATTGTCAATGGTCCTGAGCAATCTTCATACAGAAAATACAGAAAAAGTGAAATATCTCTAAAATGACACCACCTAGAAACAAATCGCTTGGTACACATATAGAAAACATCTTTACTAAAAACATTATATTAAATTTATAAGGTTAGTGACGATGCTGTTCGATCTTGACGCATGCACAGAAGCGATGTGTCCCTCGCAAACTGGTGTGCCTCGGAAACTGCAACACCGGCATGCTGGGTCACAGTTTCACTCCTTTCTGAGGGACCAGCGGAACTCAAAACACCCATATTTACAATGACGCGTTCAAGTGCTTTCTCAGTAAACATCTTGGTGAATAAATCGCCTTGGCAACACACGATGGGTGCTTCCCCCACAATAGAAACACATATTGATGAACAGAATCTGCAGTTTATCAGCTGCTTATGAGTGTACCCTGCACTGGACTACACTCAATGCACACTTATCTATTATCCGATTGCATTTATATATATAGCACTAACACTGTATGAGCAAATGAACTACCATGAACTCATTTAATAACGTTATCCTTTCCTCCCCTCAGACAGATTTATCTACTTATCTGTAATGATTTTAGTCATCAAACTTGCAATAACCCGTTGATATGGAGTTTTTGCCACATTTGATTTAATAGATAAATATAACTATTAGAAGATATATATGTGCTATATAATTAATTATGTGTATATAAATAAAGAAAGTCCCTAATTTTTGTCGGTGTCCTTATCCTGACACCTCTCGCTTCCCAACACCCCTTATTCTCTGCAGGCCCCTCTGTAACCAGGCACTCTCTGCTTCCCCTCTCTTCTGTCTCCCCTCTCTCCCCTCTCTTCTCTCTCCCCTCTCTTCTCTCTCTTCCCTCTCCCCTCTCTCCCCTCTCTTCCCTCTCCCCTCTCGTCTCTCTATTCCCTCTCCCCTCTCTCCCCTCTCTCCCCTCTCTCCCCTCTCTTCCCTCTCTTCCCTCTCCCCTCTCTTCTCTCTCTTCCATCTCCCCTCTCTTCTCTCTTCCCCCTCCCCTCTCTTCTCTCTCTTCCCTCTCCCCTCTCTTCTCTCTCTTCCCTCTCCCCTCTCTTCTCTCTCTTCCCTCTCCTCCCCTCTCTCTCTCTCTTTTCCCTCCCTCTATCTTCTCTGCTCTCCCCCCTCCCCCTCTCTCTTCTCCTCTCTTCCCTCTCCTCTCTTCTCTCTCTCTCTTCTCTCTCTTCTCTCTCTTCTCTCTCTTCTCTTCTTTCTCTTCTCTCTCTCTCTTCTCTCTCTTCTCTCTCTTCTCTCTCTTCTCTCTCTTCTCTCTCTTCTCTCTCTCTCTCTTCCCCTACTACTTCTCTTTCCTCCTTCCTCTCTCCCCTCTCTTCTTTCCCCTCTCTCTTTCTCTACCTTCAATCTCCTTCTCCCCCATATTCTCTTTCTATCTTTCTCTTCTCTCTCTTATAGGCCATACCTCCCCTCTCTCTGCCCCTCTCCCCCTTCCTCTCCTCTCCCATCCTCCCCTTCTATCTACATATAATGATGTATATATATATATATATATATATATATATATATATAATTATATATGCGTAACCTTGATATGATACACTAACTACGCGTACAAGCGACTCTCACCTACAACTTACAAGTGCCACCAGCAGCAAGCGATGGCTTGAACAACTTCCCCAATATTACACGCAAAGATAAACCCCAGATTTCCAAATGTTAAAAGCAGTTCCATATCACAAGCACTTCCAAGGTGTCAAATAAATCATCGAGCATCCATTTTGTGTGTACTAAATATGCCTACTCTACCACAACACTGGTATGTAACTGGTCTCTCATAAACACACACTCATTATATACAGTAAAACCTCTCTAAATCGATCGACCTTTGGGCGTGACTTTAAGTGGTCCATTTAGGGAGGTGGTCGGTTTAGGGAGTTAGAATATGGTTACAATGGTATTATTAGGACCCGAATAAAGCGATCGACATAGGGGAGTAGTCGATCTGTGGAGGTGGTCGGTTAGAGAGGTTTTACTATACGTGTATGTGTGTCTACCTCCATAGATCGACCACTCCCCTATATCGATCGCGTTATTTGGGTCCCAAAGAACCGCCCACGGTATTATTACTATTATTGTAATGATAAAAAAGAAACTCCCTAAATCGACCACCTCCCTAAACCGACAATTTAAAGTCGGTCCCATGGGCGGTCGATTTAAAGAGATTTTACTGTATATACATATATATATATATACATATATATATATACATGATATACATGTATATATAGATATATATATGTATATATAGATATATATGTATATATATATATATATAATGATTAGGTCTGTGTTTAATGAGAGTCTAGTCACATACCATTTTTGTGTTAGAGTATGCATATTTAGTACCAAAATAATGCATGTTAGGTGATTTATATGTGTATATATAAATATTTATAATTATTTTAAAAATATACATATATGTATATATATATGAAAGCCCTGCTACACGGGATATAGCCCCCAACTTGGTGAAACGCTGCCATACCTGCCGGTGTTTGCACCTTTCATCTTCACCGACCCCCCCCCCCCCTACACACACACCCACACACCCACACACACATACCCTGAATGCATACCTGTGTAACCACCTGTAGAACACGGGAGTACCCCTGCAATAAAGCAATCTTCTCACCAAAAACAGAGCATCCCCTCGGCCATTTTAAGCCTCCATCTTAACCCGACACCCACTAGGTCGTGTCCTCCCCTCTGCGCTGACTAGATACCATTAACCCAGCGCTACAGCTGAGTCTTTCCACAGAGAAAACTGTTTTTGGAGAGTATACTATTCAAAACTGAAAATGTCTTCGATTCAGCAATGACAGACGACATTTGATAACATTAATGTTGTGTAATGCGTTTGTTTTGATTTTTTTTTCACTTAAAAATTAAAATGTTTAAATAGTGTAGTCTGCACTGACCTCTCACTAGCTCAGGCAAGGAGCCACATAGACAGGTAGGTATGGATAGGGTGGTTGCATCAGGGAGGCTGGGTGGTGAAATGGTTAGCAAACTGGCCCATAATGCAAGAGATGTGGGTTCGATTCCTGCTCTAGGCGCACTATTTCTAATTTCATCACCTCCACGACAACAGTATCATCATTATATCAGTATTATAAACTCTCATACTTTAGTTCGGAGTAAAATTTGTAATAATTGACTAATTTTGGAAATATTTGAAGTAAAAGCACTTATTTGTTGTTGTTTTACGCCCTAGCAACATCTATGGTCATATCAGGACGAGTGAAGTGAAAGCGGGTCAAATATCTTTAATATGCATACTAATGAGGCCAATCACAATATGCCATTTCAATGTTAACTAGGTCACACCTGTCAACCGGACGCTGGTCGATTCGGTAGAGCGCAGGCCTCCCGTGCGGAAAGTCGGGAGTTCAATTCCCGGTTGAGTCAAACCAATGACTTAAAAATTGATATTTGTTGCTTCCTAGCCAGGCGCTCAGTTATTACTATTAGGATAGGTGGGGCAAGGACTGGTTGGCTTAGTGTCAGGATAATGTGACTGAGTGGGATATCAGGTCATGGTGCTGGTGGCTTGGTCCCCCAGTGGGGCAGCACTATAAAGTCGCGATGAATGCGCACTATCACAATTTGGTACCCGTCCTGGTATAACCTTACATGTTGCTAGGATGTCATCATCATGCTGTCAGTCGCAATGCAACAAAGACTGCTTTTATTTCTTAACTGCCACTGTTCCGTGCGGTTGTGCATTTCATAAAAGCTGCTTGCAAAGTGTTGAAGTGCTGCTGGCTTTTGCAAGTTACTAGCAGCACTCTCTCGGGGAGCAAATAGAGGTTTCACACCGGCAAGAACATGTCAAGACAGGCGCAAACTATTTGTCCCTGCAGTAGCTGGCCGGGAGATGTTGGGAGTTCCCTTCATCACCGCCCTTAATGCTGCCACGGAAGCATGGTTTTCTGTTAGGGTTTGCTCCCTTAGCCGTTGATTCTATCAAGAACCTATACCACAAGGCAGTGGTTTATAACTTTGCAAGGCAGGGGCGTCAAACACCCTGAGGTATTTTAGCAGATAGGTACTGCATTACCCGCATACTGCTAGGATGTAAGACTCCAACAACCAACCTGCCACCTGTCGAAACTGGTGAGATTTGATGCTTATAAGAACACCCCATCACCCCCCCCCCCCACACACACACACATAAATAGTTCATGACTGCACCGGTATCTAAGTTTGTCGTGTATGTGATCAATGCATTTTAGTTTTGAAAACATCACGCCTCCATCAGATTATGCAACTATAAAGCTGCATAGACCAATAAAAGCATCAAATTTTCAAAAGCAAAACAATTATCGATAACCATATTTGAACCTACATATCCAACTTAGATACTAATGCACTAAATAAATGTTCGGTGCTACATAGAATGGCGTGCTATGTCAATTTAATATAACCTGTTACTCCTGAAGCTTATCGTGTCAGATTTTTGACGTGCTTGCCAAAGTTAATTTTCTGTGTGCGCACTTAAAATATTTTTAAGTCAAAGATACTTCAACCTAAAGTAAGGTAGCTTATAATGATCGACCGACTATATTTATCTCAGGAAGTGACGGAAACTCAAAACCATTGCACTATGCAACTTTAACTTAGCTATGGTGTCTGAGTTTTGGCGTGCTTGCCCAAATTAATTTGGTATAGTTGCACTTCAATTATCTCAAAAGTTAGCCATTTAAAATGAAAGTTACTTCAAAATGAAGTAAGGTAGATAATAACAATCAACCTAATATTTTTATCTCAGAAAATGACAGGAACTCAAAAGCATCGGATTATGGACCGTTGATATAAACTGTCACCGTTGAAACCTATGGTGTCAGAATCTTTACATGCATGCCAACATTAATTTGGCATTTTTTCATTTCAGATATCTCCCAAATCAGTTATTTAAAATCAAAGTTACTTCAAAATGAATTAAAGTAGATTATAAACGATCAGCTAACTCTATTTATCACAGAATATGACAGAAACTCAAAACCATCGGACTATGCAACTCTAAGCGCGGAGAAGAAGGAGTTAAAAGGTCAAACAAAAGGGCGGTGAGACGCAGGTGAACAGCGCCGCTGCTAGTTCCGAAATTGCCCACGCGGGGGCAGCACTGGGCCGTTGTGATGGTTAGGTTCGCGCTATTTGGCCGTTTAGTTCGGAGGTTTTGGTGGGGCATTTGTTGGGGTGTTTTTTGTGCTCTCTTTGTTCGGCATTCCTTATTGGATATAGCTGATGTCTCCACGGCTGGCTTTGACCGCCTTGTGATGCCAGTGAGTGGGTTCTTTACACGAGGGGTTAAGCCTCGTGGTGGTAGTGGCGGGGGGAGGTGTTTGATTAAGTGTACAAATAGCGGCATCTGGCACTGGTGAAGCCAATGTAGGTGAGTGCAGCTGATAATCGAGTTCCCCTCCGTTAGACGACTCGCCTCCAACGTGTGTAACCTTGTCCTTCAAGTGCTACTCTGAGCAATTGTCGTCTGCTCTGAGTCTGAGCGATTATCGTCTGCTGATATTATCAGTGACAATTTGTATTATATATATACATGTGTATATATGCATGTATATTTATGTATGTAAATATATGTATATATGTCGCTGTGAATATGGCCTATGCTGCCAACACGCGTAAAGACAACCACCAATCAATCAAATAAATAGCTATATGTATATATACATATGAATATATATATGTGTATATATATATGTATATAAGTATGTATATGTATGTATATGTATGTATATGTATGTATATGTATGTATATGTATGTATATGTATGCATATGTATGTATATATATGTATATGTATGTATATGTATGTATATGTATGTATATGTATGTATATGTATGTATATGTATGTATATGTATGTGTATGTATGTGTATGTATGTATATGTATATATGTATATATGTATATATGTATATATGTATATATGTATATGTACATATGAAGAGTTCAGGTGCAAAACCATGTAAACGCCAATCCAAAAGTGTAATAACAATAAAAGATTTGTGCAATTCTCACTAATTCCACTTTTCTTGTGATGACAGGATTATAGAGCAATGAACACAAAAGTAGGAATCTAAAAAGATTTACTTGTTGACGGTTTGAACTCAATGCTTATGCAAATCTTTGGATTGGCGTTTACGTGGTTTTCCGCCTGAAATCTTCATATGTATATATGTATATATATATATATATATGTATATATATCTATAGATATGTATATATATATGTATATATATGTGTATATATGTATATATATGTATATATATATTTATATATATATGTGTATATATGTGTGTATATGTGCATATGTCTATATGTGTATATATTTATATCTATATATATGTAGTGGTCTGCACTGACCTCTCAGGCAAGTAACCACATAGACAGGTAGGCGTGGGTAGTGTGTTGATATCAGGGAGCCTAGGTGGTGTAATGGTTAGCACACTGGCCCGGAATGCAAAGAGATGTGGGTTCGAGTCCCGCTCTTGGCGCAATATTTCCCATTTTCATCACCCCCACGACACTGGTTGCCGTGACCATGATCCTATACAAGCTACGCGCTGTATGGTTGTTGAACTTACCCTGTGTATGTATGTGTTAGTGCATTGCCTGTATGTATGTAATTGTAAGCATTAAAAGACTTACAATTCCAGGGGGACGAGTGTAGTGGTCTGCACTGACCTCTCAGGCAAGTAACCACATAGACAGGTAGGCGTGGGTAGTGTGTTGATATCAGGGAGCCTAGGTGGTGTAATGGTTAGCACACTGGCCCGGAATGCAAAGAGATGTGGGTTCGAGTCCCGCTCTAGGCGCAATATTTCCCATTTTCATCACCCCCACGACATATATATGTATATATATTTATGTAGGCAGTAAACAGTGGTCCATTTAGGGAGGTGGTCGGTTTAGAGAGTTAAAATATCCTTACTGTGGTATTGTTGGGACCCAAATAAAGCGATCGATATAGGGGAGCGCATAAGCATATAAAGTATAATCTCCGAGTTTTGGCGTGCTTGCCAAAATTAATTTAGGATGTTTGCACTTCAAATATCTCAAAAGTTAGTCATTTAAACTAAAAGTTACTTCAAATTAAAGTAAGGTAGATTAGAACAATCAATTCAATATATTTATCCCAGAAAATTTGCAGAAACTCAAAACCATCGGACTGTGCAACTTTAAGCTGACACCGAGTCACGTGCACACCAGTCACCAGCTCAGTGATCAGTAACTGGACCAGACGCCCGCATAAGCCTGCATGGTGTGGTCTATATACTCTCTCTATTCTCAGGTGGGAACGCAGGTCATTCTGCCAGCTTTAGCTGTAGGGGGCGCTGTAAAGTGGGGTGGGGGGCATAGTATATGGAACAGTGCATTATGACCACTGCACCACTTCTTTTTTGTTGTTGGTGAAACAGTTTATTCATGAGAACATACATTTTTTCAGCACCGAGTCACTGGCCTTCTGGCCATTTACATTACATTGTAAATTGGTAGTTCAGCGGGTACTTAGTAGATTATGAAGGAGGTTAGTGTGTTAGTGGGTTAGCCATAATAAGTTCAGTATTATGGGTTATGGTGGTGGGTCACTGCAAAAACTGTGCCACCATTATGGGTATGGTGTATGTGATAGGGGTGGGTGGGAGAATGGAGCCCCCCCCCCGCTCACCCCCCACAGTCCCGTTAGACGTGTTGGTTGGTTGGAGTTTTATGTCCTGGCAATATCTAAGGTCATGTCAGATGGCGACTTTGTAGTGCTTCCCCACTGGGAGACCAGGCTGCCAGCACCATGACCTGATATCCCACTCTGTCCCATTATCCTGACACTGAGCCAACCAGTCCTTACCCTATCCTAATAATGCCGAGTGCCTAACAAGGAAGCGACAAGTATCCATTTTTAAGTCATTGAGTCAAGTCTTTGACACATGAGTGTTTTTTTCACGATGAACTACTAAGTGTACATTTAAGACTGCACTCTGTGACGATACACTCATGTCGTGTGGGAGAGGAGAGCCTCCAACGTAGATTTCTGAGATAAGTCATATGTGAAGAGTTTAGGCCGATTTAAAAAAGAGGGTGATCGTCCCCGCCCGTGCCCGAAAAATCGGCCGCCCCTGATGTCTTTGTTTTTTTTAACTGTTGGAAATGTGCTGGGCCAGCAGCAATTCAACTTCTGTAAGCACACACTCTGTGCAACATAGTAACTAACAGTTATGTCTTATGTCCACGTCATACGCCAGATTTGCCTTTTTCTTTTTTCTTTTTTTAAACCGCCCGACCCTGATTTGTGTGATCAAAAGGATGATCACCAAATTTAAGCAAAATATTTGGCCTCATTTAAGCTGCCTAGTCCGATCGCTTTTGAGTTCGTGTCATTTTCCGAGAGAATTAAATTAGATGGATATTTACAGTCTACTTTGCCTTAGCTTGAACTTGAAGTAACTTTTTATTTTGAATGGATAACACTGGAGATTGTGGAAAGCTTGTCACAATTATGACAACCTCGGCTTTTCAGTAACAGGTTCTATTATTAAATTGACTTAGTATTGGAGAAAAGTGATAGTTTGGCTGTTACTGCTAAGGAGTAGACCAATAAGACATGAGACATATTTTATATATTTTATATATCCTACATTTTACTACATATATCTACATGTATACATATGAAGACATGTTCATAGATCTATTTTTATAATATATTAATAATATAATTTTATAATACATTAACATATTTACGTGTATGTTGTATATGCTGACACATTTGATATATCCTATATTATTTTATATATCTTATTTTCTTTATTTGTAATATATATATTTACATGAATGCATATGCAAGCATGTTTTTATAACCTATATTATTGTCTCTGATATATACATATGCGTACATGTATCTATTGCAGGCATATTTTATATATCTTATATTATTTTTTGTTATATATATATATACATGCATACATATCCAAGCATGTTTATATACCCTTTATTATTTTATTTATTATATATAAATATATTTCCACGTATATATTTACTGATATTTTACATGTCTAATATTATTTTCTTTACTGTATATATATTTACATTGTTACATATGCTGGCATATTTATATATCTAGTATTATTTTCCTTCACCATATCAATCAATCAATAGTTCCGTCCTCTAGTCGAGGGTTGGATGCAATGGTTCTCCACTTGTCCCGGTGGTGTGCTGTTCTGATAGACTGTGAATAATTCAAGCCTGTCCACTGTGAAATATTTGTAAACCATGATGTTCTTGGTCTCCCTCTCCCTCTGCTGCCATTCACCTTCCCTTCCAACAATGTACGGTATATTGAACTCTGACGAATGATGTGGCCAAAATAAATAAGTTTCTTTTGTGTATAGTGGCAAACAAGCTTTTCTTATTTTTAATTTTTCTGAGAACTTCTTTGTTGGTGATCTTCTTTGTCCATGATATTTTCATCATCCTTCGATAAGTCCACATCTCAAATGCTGCTAAACGTTTGTACATTTTCTTAGAGATTGTCCATGTCTCTGCCCCATACATTAGAGTAGACCACACATAACACTGAAGAATACGCTTCCTTGTTTGTATTAATATCTTACTTGATGTTAACACTCTATACATTTTGGAGAATGTTGTTCGGGCTATTGTTATCTTTCTTTTAATTTCTTCCTCACATCTCCCATCATTTGTAATCTTTTGTCCGAGATATATGAATTTGGATACTTGTTCTATGTTTGTGCCATCTATGGTTATATTGATATTTGGTTTATCTGTCTTTTTACTTATAACCATTGTTTTGGTCTTCCTGGCATTCTTCTTCATGTTGAATAGTATTCCAGCTTTATTGATTCTATTCACTATATCTTGTAGTTTTTTCTCACTGTCTGCTAGTATTACACTGTCATCGGCATATCTAAGATTGTTGACGTTCATGCCACCTATTGTCACTCCCTTGCAATCTTCAATGTGTCTGAAAATCATCTATATACCCGTAAACATACACACAGTTAATGGTAATATTCAACTTCTTAAAGCTGCATAGTCCGTTGATATCTAAATGTGATATGTAGGATCAAATCTAGATATCTGTCTAGGTTTAGAAAATTTTATGCTTTCATGGGACTATGCAGCTTTAATCACCAAGAAAGTATCAAGCAGGGAAACGTTGGCAAAATTACAGGGCAAACTAAATCCCGTTAATACTCTCTCCACACACACACACACACACACACACACACCTCCCCTCACCCTCCCCATCCTCTCATCTCCCATGCAGCCCGCCAAAAGGCCAAAACAACCGTCCCAAATTAATGTCCCATCGGGAATCAGACGACAATTGAGTGTAATTTCTCAAGAGTCATGTTTTCGGTGCCGTCCCCTCGAATTATATCCGGTCGGATTAAGCCGCCTGTGTGTTGGCGCTAACAAATTGGCCGCCATTTGCAAACCCGCCATGTTCCTGCTCGGTCAACAATGGGTTAATAACGCCGCCAGGTGGATTAGCGCCGCCGCCGCCGCCGCCGCTGCCGCCACCGCCACCGCCCGTCAATCAACCCAGGCACGGGGCGGGGCCAGTCGCGAAGGGGCGTGGCTTGGGGCGCGATGATTGACACATACCGATGTAGGAAGCTGTGGGCGCTTTTGAACGCAGCTGTGGCGTTTGGCGGCTGGGCCGGGGAGGGTTAAGCGCGCCGAGTGGCCGTTGTATCTGGTCCGGGCCCTCGGTTTTAGCGGGAAGAGGCGGGAGACGAGGGTGACGAAATGTCGTCTGCCTTCTCACTTTGCTGTGCAAACCCAATGAAACCCAATAAACAATTAGCGTTGGGATTCCGCAGCGTATTTTTTTTGTTCGTTCGCGGAAGTCGTCTGCTTTGACCATGACGTCACGCAGTGCGATTTTGGTGTGTGTGGTGTTTTTTTTTTTTACAAATAAAAAAAGAAAAAGAATCACGTGCAGGTTCTGCTGACTCACAAGAGGAGTGCGCGTTCAGGCTAATTGCACGCATTCTTTGTGCGCGCACTCTACCGGCACTTAAACACTCACACTGCAATCTCAACAAAGCGAAACACAATCCCCAATGTACACACACACACAGACAGACAGACAGAGAGGGAGACATACATAGGGAGGGAGAGCGGGAGGGGGGGGGGGGGGGGGGGGGGGGGGGGGGGGGAAGAGTCCAACTTTGAAACACTTGTTTTATTTACACTGAAAATGTCTCCCGAATCAATTAGACCAGAGATCAAAGTAGTCGCTATTTATGTATATGTATGCATACATATGTGTATACATATCCTCCAGTGCTACTGACGCCAGGCAGCGGCCGTTAGGTGCCACACCAGTCGAGAGGGGCACCACCGGTCACGTGTGTTGAGTCATGGAGGATATACATATGGATATAGAACAGTTTTTCCCCTCCGCATATTCATACTTGTATAGTATGATGTACATTATATATATATATATATGTATTTATATGTATGTATATTTGCATATATCTGTATATATACATATATATGTATATATATATATGTATATATATGTATATATATGAGGTATGCAGGTATAGCAATACCTCAGGGAGTTTGACGCCCCTGCCTTGCAGAGTTCTAAACCACTGCCTTGTGGTACAGGTCCTTGACAGAACCGAAGGCTAAGGGAGCAAACCCTAAACAGAAAACCATGTCACTGTGGCAGCATTAAGGGCGGTTGATGTATGGAACTCCCAACATCTCCCGACCAGCCACTGCAGGGACAAATAGTTTTGCGCCTGTCTTGACATGTTCTTGCCGGTGTGAAACCTCTATTTGCTCCCCGAGAGAGTGCCGCTGGTAACTTGCAAAAGCCAGCAGCACTTCAACACTTTTGCAGGCAGCTTTCATGAAATGATGATGATATGTATATATGTATATATGTATATATGTATATATGTATATATGTATATATGTATATATGTATATATGTATACGGGTGTTGACAAATGTCATCCGTGCCAGAGGATTTTATATATACATATATGCATATATACATATATACGTAAATACGTATATATGTATATATATGTATATATATGTATATTTGTAAATATGTATATATGTATATATAAAATCTGTATGGACGTAAATACGTATATATGTATATATATGTATATAAACATATCTCTAGTACAAATTAAGGAGAAACAATGAGGTAGTGGGTTGAGTAGTTTAATCTCTGGCAAGGATTATAGGCCCTTGCCCATAAGAAGAAAAGAAAAAATCCTCCGGTGCGACTGACACTGGTCTACATCCGGTGGAGGCGAGGAGGGTAGGTGGAGCCACCCGTACAGTGTTTGTCTTACGGAGTATAACAATAAAGTAACAATTAACCCTTACGTATCTTTATACTTGCATAATTCGTTATACATCACATATGTATATATGTATATATGTATATATGTATATTTGTATATATGTATATATAAAATCCTCTGGCACGGATGACATTTGTCAACACCTGTTGGAGGAGAGGTGGGCCACAGGTGATGCTACCTGTCAATTGCGGAGTCTTACAGAGTATAGCAACGGTAATAACGATAATAATTTAATATATAATAATTAATATATACAGGAAACAATTCCCTTCGTATTTTTTTACTCGCATAATGCGTTATACATCATATATATAATATACAATATATGGCTTGCCATTTGGAAACTATGCAAGCCACCCATCCACATGTTGATTAACAGGGATTCATTTCATAGCCTCGAAAGGGAGGGTATATTAAGGGCATTTCTAGAGACGGGAACCGTAGTTGTTTATATTTCATTGTAATGCCTAAAGGCCCTGTCACACTACGATGTTTCCCACCAACGCGCGTCGACGTGTTGCCTTTTTGGTCGAAACGTTGGTACATGTCGGGACACATTACCGGCGCATTACCGGCGCGTTACCCGCGTGTCGGTACACGTTGAGGGATAGCAATGTGTGAATCGACACGTCGGCAGCCGTCGGTGCAAGTCGGGTTGCGCCGATCGTTTTGTGCTTGCACAAAACTTTCGACGCACCCCCCACCGTGCCGACGTGCGCCGACGGGTTGGAGGGGGTGTTACGGACACGTTACCAACACGTCGATATGCGTTGGCGGCGCGCAGGCAGAACACTGGCATAACGTTAATCAACGTCGGTTAACATTGGCATTTTTTTCACCAAAATGCGACCGTTCCATCAGCGCGTCGGTAACGTCCCATCGACGGGTAGTGGGCGCGCTATTGGCATTGCTCCAGCGTTTCTTGGAGCGTTGGACATGTTGCTGGCGCGTCTTGACGTGTTGCTGGCACATCTGGACGTGTTGCTGGCTCATCTGCCGTGCGCCTAACGTTACCCGGCATTCTGCGAACATTTAATGACGCGCTACCCCCACGCCATCGGCGCGCCGGCGGCGTGCCGACAACGCGCCGATAACACGCTGATGGCACGCTGGGAACCCGCTGGCGGGACATTGACACTTTGTTCCACCGCACGTCGAACCCTGTTGGCCGCGCGCTCATAGCTCGCTACTAACACGCTGCGCCCCGTCAAACTTTCTCCCAAAGCGCCGAAGAGTTTCGACGGGTTGCAAATATTTTGCGCGTTGCCAGCCCGCCGGTGAGAAACGTTGTAGTGTGACAGGGCCTTAGAGGGCAATAAAACAAGTTGGTGTGTGCCAGACAGATAGATGTGCATGAATAATAAGACGTGCGTGAATAATAACACTGCAGTGAGACAGATGAATCGTGGGATGGCTGTGGGTGTGTGGGGTGTGGGTGGGGCGAGTGTGGGTCGATGTGGTGGGTGGGAGTTGCGGTACGGTGTAGGTGTAGGGTGTGCTGTGTGGTATGGGGTGTGGGTGTGTTTGTGAGTGTGGTGGGGGGGGGAGTAAGTGTGGGTGTGGGTGGGTGCGAGTGTGTGGTGTGGCAGAATTGGTGGTGGTATGGGGCGTGGTGTGGTGTCAGTGTGGTGTGTGGTGTCAGTGTGGGTGTCAGTGTGGGTGTCAGTGTGGGTGTGGTGTGTGGGTGTGGTGTGGCAGAATTGGTAGTGGTATGGAGGTGGCAGTCGGGCGTGTGGCTTACACCGATCTCGTTTTGGTTTTGTCCAATTCCAGCCTCGAGTGGCTGTCAGGCAGACAGGTTGCTGGCTGGGGCTGTGTGGGTGTGGATGTAACTTGTAAGTGTGGGTGTGGATATGAGTGTGGGTGTGGATATGAGTGTGGGTATGGGTGTGAGAGTGGGTGTGAATGTGAAAGTGGGTGTGAATGTGGGTGTATGTGTGTAGGTGAGTGTGGGTGTGAGTGTGGAGGTGGGTGTGAGTGTGGGTGTGGGTGTGGGTATGGGTGTCGATGTGAGTGTGGATGTGGGTGTGGATGTGAGAGTGAGTGTGAATGTGGGTGGGTGTGATTATGGGTGTGTGTGAGTGCGAGTGTGGGTGTGAATGTGGATGTGAGAGTGTGAGTGTGAGTTAGTGTGAGAGTGGGTGTGAATGTGAGAGTGGGTGTGGTGGTGGCTGTGAATGTGGGTGGCGCCTCTCCCCCGTGTTCGGGGGTAGACCTATCTGCTACCTCAAGCGCCTGCCCCAGCTTCCACCAATGCTGGGTGTGAGGCAAGGCGCCCGGCCGCCTGGAGTTTCTTCCTTGCCGTTCCTCCAGGAACCCGCCTGGAGACAGGACAGTAGCTGTGGCCGCTTGCGAGGCTGATGCTGAGGCTGAGACTGAGTGCCCCCTCCCTCCTCCTCCCTCCTCCCTCCTCCCTCCTCCTCCCCCTTCCCCGCCTCCCAGTCGCCCAGGTGCGCGCGCCGAGCCTCGAGCCGTGTCGCTGTCCGCACCTAAGCCCCGCCCCAGGCGCGGTGATTGACACCTCCGGCAGCCAATAGGCGCGCGGCGTGGCGCTCGCTGCGCACCGGCGAGCCGCCGGGGCAGAGCCGGGCGGCGCCGGCTCCATATTAGGCGGCGAGGCAGAGGGCGGGCGGGTAGGTAGAGACAGCGCGCCCTGGTGGTGGGCGCGGCTTAGTTCTAAAGACACACACACACACACACACACGCCTACTGACGGACCAGCACTGACCAACACACAGATAACCCACAACCTCCTCTCCCCCTCCTCCTTCCCCCCTTCCCCTCACACACCCCTACATCCCCCACCCCTCACCCAGCGCCCACCCAAACTGCATTTATTTCATTCGTCCATTGCGGGGCGCTCTGATACAAATATCCAGCCACACCACATACACGCAACCACACCCCGTCGTCGCATCCTTCTCACACCTCGCCCGAGCCACCACCGGAGCAGCAGGACCACACGCCGCCACCACCACAGGCACTATACCCCCCCAGCTACACCCTGCTGGAGGCCACATAGGCACAGGCCGGCCACCCTGGAGGACACACCCAATGCACCACCACCACCACCATACTACCTGGAGGATCACGGGAGCTATGCACATCCCATACTGAACCATACTATATCTGTCTGTATACGCACGTTTTGGTGTATGGGTGTCACTGACTGGCAGTCACCGCAAAAGGTCTGCAGTGTTGGACTACTTACCACCTACCCCGTGATATTGCACACGCACTGGTCACCAACTGGGCTTTAATTTCACGTCATCCATAAACCCAGTGTTACCCTGACAACAACAGCAGCAGCAGCAGCAACAGTAACAACAACCAAAATACTATCAACTTATACTATAATCAGACATACCTACCACCATCACTGACATCACAGACATCACTGAACATCACAGACATCACTGAACATCACTGAACATCACTGAACATCAGCGATATCACTAAGCACCACTAAACATCACTGAACATCACTGAACATCACTGAACATCACTGAACATCACTGAACATCACTGAACATCACTGAACATCACTGACCATCACTGAACATCACTGAACATCAGCAAATATCACTAAACACCACTAAACATCACTGAACATCACTGAACATCACTGAACATCAGCGAATATCACTAAACACCACTAAACATCACTAAGCATCACTGAACAGCACTGAACAGCACTGAATAGCACTGAACAGCACTGTGCGTCACTGAACACACACAGTCCATTCCAATCCATTCCTTCCCACATTCTTGCACGCCGTTTACCCCCAGCCAACACAGACACCAACACCAACAAGAACAACTCCCCACTGCAGAGACCAAACAACCATCCCCCATCTCTCCTCATCCATCCCCATCCCCCACATGCGGACCGCTCAGCCCAGCTGACGCTCTCCTCGCACAGTGCCCGGCCGGTAACCAGCGCCCTTCAATGCTCTCCCTGCTGCCCGCCTCCTCAGGTGCCACCATGTTCGAGGACGACCTTCTCGGTCAGAGGGCCCGCTCCTTCCCGGGCCTGTCTCACGGGCTCATGTCGGCCCCGCCGCAGACGTTCCCCTTCACCGGCTTCCCGATGCACCCCGCCCACGACCCCATGTCTCTCGCAGGTGAGCGCTCCTTTCTACTGCATGCTTGCTCTTTTCAATTTTTATTTTGTCATTTTTGTCATTTTATTTATTTTATTTACATGCCTTCCTTGTTTCACATATGGTTGCTTAAACTAAGTTAAAGATGCATAGTCCGATGAAGCATCAAATTGTCAAAATCAAAACAATTATTTAGATTTTACTGTACATATCTAACTTAGATGCTGATGCACTTATTAAGTATTTGTTGCCATATAGAAGGGAACACTGAGTCAATTTAATAAAACATGTTACTGCAGAAGCCTATGGTAGCACTCTCAGAGTTTTGGCGTGCTTGCCAAAATTATTTTCACATGTTTGAATTTCAAATATCTCGAAAGGTAGTCATTTCAATTCAAAGTTACTTCAAACTAAAGTAAGGTAGATTATACTGATCAATTTACTATACTTATCTTTAAAAAATGTCAGAAACTCAAAACCATCGGACTATGCAACTTTAAGTTAAAGCAATTGTACCTATGTTTATACATTGTTTCACATATGGATACTTAAACAAATATATATATATATGTTTCTTATATATATGTATATATATATATATATATATATTATATATATATATATATATATATATATATATATATATGTGTATTAATATATATATATATGGGTATTTAAAGTTGCATGGTGTGATGGTTTTGAATTTCTGTCATTTTCTGAGATACATATATAAGATTGATCATTAATTTATAATCAACCTTAATTTAATTTGAAGTTGTTTTACTTTTTAATGGCTAGCTTTGGAGATAGTTGAAGCGCAAACATGCAGAATCAATTTTGTCTATCGCATACCAAAACTCTGCGTCTGACACCATAGGCTTCTGCAGTAACAGGTTCTATTAAATTGCTTTAGTATTTATTCCCTTCTGTGTGGCGACAAATATTTGATAAGTGCATCAGTAGATGAGTTAGATATGTAGAATCAAATCTAGATAATTGTTTTGGTTTTGAAAATTTTATGTTTTCACCGGACTGTGCAGCTTTAAGCAATTGTACGTATGTTTCTATATTGTTTCACATGGATATCTAAACAATTATATCTACATTTATATATACTGTGCCACATACTATGGGCATTTAAACAATTATATATTGTTAATTTTGTATGTGCATTACTGCTAAGTTTATATTTAGTTTCTGAGTTGTTTTTATTTGGGGGGCTGGGGTGGAGATATCATTGTAGGCATTACTTTTCGTTGGTCAATACTGCCTTTTTGTAGTCGGCTTCAACCATCATTGGATATGAGCTTTTCTGTGTAGAGTATATTTCTAATTGATATAACTTATAAGAGAGTTATGTCAAGCTAGACCTAGATTCGTCGCCTAGACCTACATGTATTTGATATATAATATATCTGCACATGTGTTATAGAATAGGCATACATATTCATATATGCATATCAATGTTTATACATCTTATTATATATATAATAATTAATATATGCTAAAAATGTATACACGTGTATGCAATTTCGGGTAATATAAGCCTATGTATATAGATATACACATATGTGTTGTAATATAAATTTGCATATGTATACACGTGTAAATCTAAATATGGTCATGTGTTATATTTTTGCATTATATGCGCATGTGTTATAGCATAGGCTATACAGTATAACCCCGTTAAACCAAACTTGAAGGTACCCTAGAAATCTGTTTGGATTAACTGATCATTGGTTTAACCGAGCTTTGGCTTCGACTTTGACTTGGCTTTGACAAAAACGTGGGTGCATTATGAATGCAATGTACAATGTATGTGGACACTTTGATTATTGTTTTTTATGTATATACAGTATAACCTAGTTAAACCAGGCTAAGTTAAACCAAACGATCGGTTAATCCAAACATTTTTTGGTAGCCCGGCAAAATACAACCATTTATCATTAAAAAAAAGTCTCAGATGACCTTATAACCACATGAAAGTTTGGTTTAACCATACCGGGGGTGGCCTGGGGCCCGACAATTTTGTTTGGATTAACCGATAGTTTGGATTAACCGACTTTGGTTTAACCAACTTTTTTATATGATAAATGGTAGTATTTTGCAGGGCCGCCGAAAAAAGTTTGGATTAACCGAACGTTTGGTTTAACCGAGCTTGATTTAACGGGGTTGTACTCTATATACGTACATATAATATACACATGCTTTATATCATGCGCATATGTAGGTGCGCATGAATGCCTATTTATAACATGAGCCTATATATATATATATATATATATATATATATATATATATATATATATATCTGCACATGTATACGACAAGGGCGTTCGGGTAATGGTTGTGTGTTATATACCCCAGCAGGCTAGCTACATTTACAGCCTGAACTACATACAGATGGTCGAATCAGTAGAGCGTAGGCTTCCCGTGCGGGAGATGTATATGTGTGTATATAGTATGTTATATATATAATACATATATTGCATATAGTCATTTAGTATATGTATAAAGTATGTGTACATAGTATATATACTTACTAAAACTACCTGGTATTTACTCTGCGTGGTTTTCTTTATATAATTTCTTGGCCTCTTTTTGTGTTTTACACCACGCTGCCTGTGCCCACTTCTATCCACACCTGATTGCCCTACTCTATATCTACTCATGTACGCGTGTGGCTTTCTTCTAAGCTTCTTTTCTTTGTCTGCGCTCAGGAACGAGAGGCTATGGGTCATGGGATTACGAATCGATGGCTTTATCAGGTAAATTAAACTCTTCTTCCGTTTTCAAAAATTCTCATTTATCTTTAAAGGAGTCGATTATTGCAATGCCTATGTAATTAAAAGCGCACGGTAGAATGTGTTATGTTAGTTATTATTGCATTTGAAAATTTTAATTCATATTTTTAATATTTTAAAATATTTAAAATATTTTATTCAGATTAAATATATATATATATAATGTATTGTTATGTATTTGTATAAATGCTAGTGCATGCTTATCTATATATGTGTGTATTTAAAATAATATATATATATATATGAATATTATATATAAATCTATGCATGCATGATATATGCAAAT
Organism: Branchipolynoe longqiensis; assembly: GCA_030323885.1. NCBI lineage: Eukaryota > Metazoa > Annelida > Polychaeta > Phyllodocida > Polynoidae > Branchipolynoe > Branchipolynoe longqiensis. Next base: position 16,135,652 of record CM059195.1, read on the forward strand.
ATGTATATATTTACATATATTATGTATAAATTAGCGTCCTGGTATGACCTTTTTGAAATTGCCAAGACGCAAAACTCCAATAAACAAATTGTATAAATTATATCCGTACATATTGCATATCTCTATATATCCATGTATTATGTAGGACTATATATGTGTATGTATTCATGTATGTATGGATGTATACAGATATATATGTAATGCGAGTGACAGTATTTCGCACCACTGCTCGGGTTGAGGGTGGTGGCACCACCTGGCCCAACTGTGAAAAGGGGTCACCCATAGAGTAGTATGCAACATATGGGTGATAAAATAGGGAACATTCCCTTACACGCCTTTAGACTCATATGTATGTGTATGACCATGTGTCTCTGTGTGGCTGTGTCACATACAGACACACACAGTCATACACAGACACGCACACTAGTCACAGCCACATAGAGACACACAGACACACACGGTCATACACAGACACTCACAGCCACACAGAGACATACGGCCATATATATATATATATATATATATATGTACATAGGTATGTAAATACATTTTTTTGTATATATTCTATATGCATTATATCATGTATAATACAGTATGCAAGTATAAAGAAACATATGGGAATTATTATCATATTACTATACTCCGTAAGACCCATCACTGTACCACAAGTCTCAGGCGCATCGGAGGATTATATATATATATATATATATATATATATGTATCCACACCCCAGCAAGTAACCACATGACAGGTAGGCGTGGGAGTGTATTATTCAGGGAGCCAAAACACACCCAACAAAAACACCCCAAACCCACACACCCAACACCCACAACCACAACCAAACCCAAAACCAAAAACAAAAACACAACCAACAACCACACACAAAACCAAAACAACAACAACCAAAACACACAAATATCAAAACCCCAAAAAACCCCAAACCACCACCCCACAAAAATATATATATATATATTAAAATGGTCAGACATTCCAAAAACTGAACAGAATTTAACCAGACTGAACCGCGAGCCATAAATTCTAAGCTATTACCACAGATGTTCCACCGCGGTGGGACTTAATCAATTTGCTACAAAAATTGACCTGCGCCGACCAGCTTCCCTTTTAAATCCACTCTCGTTTGTCGGTCGTGTCCAGCCCCCATCTCGGCCCCATCACCCCATTATTTACCTCGTCGCAATGGGTAATAATTACACGGGGAAGGTGCTTCAGAGCCCTCCCCCCTCCGCGCCCCCCGCCCCCCTGCCCCCTCCCCCCACACACACACATCACCCGCTGTCACCTGCGGAACATCAGTGTAGTGATACACTAATGTGCAAGTATAACCAGTACTTGCGGCAACCAGCTATATTTGTATAAGCCACAGCTGTACACCAACCACTTCCGCCAAGTTAAATCCCAAACATATGCCCTCAGTCTTGTGTGTGTCTGTGTGTGTGGCCAATGGTTGGTTGGTTGGTGGAGTTTTACGTCCTGGCAATATATATGGTCATATCAGGACGGGTACCGACTGATGACAGTGCACACTCATGGTGACTTTATAGTGCTGCCCCACTGGGAGACCAGGCCACCAGCACCATGACCTGATATTCCACTCAGACACATTATCCGGACACTGAGCCAACCAGACCTTGTGCTATCCTAATAATGCCAAGCGCCTGGCTGGGAAGCGCAAGTATAAATTGTTATGACATTGGTTTGACTGGACCAGGGTTCGAACCTGTGGGTTCAAATCCCAGATCTACCAAAACGGACACTCAACTAAGTGTTCCTGGTAAAGACATTGTTAAGATTTGTATGGGCTACAATTTGTTGAATTAAAAAAAAAATTAATCTACACTTTTGTTTGCTTGTTTTTGTTACGGTGGATTTTCTTCTCAAGATTTTTGTAAGTTGCTAATTATGGTGGGGTGAACGGTTGGTACGACGTGGCGGCGGTGTCTTGGCACGTGGCTGCTGTATAAGAGTGGCCCGGGGGTGGGGCGGGAGGAGAGGGGGGGGGGGGGTGATGGGCGGTCTGTAGTCGGCCCGCGGGCGATTGACGTCAGAGACGCGCACTCTTCTACCCACAATGCAACGCACACGCGCGATGAAGTATCCCACCGCCACATAATACACAGCCACGCACGGGTACGCACGGGTACGCACGGGTACGAACTGACATATACAGCCACACACAGACACACAGACACACACATACACACACAGACACCCACAGCCACTCACACTCACATCCACACACAGACATACAACCACACACGGTCATACACAGACATTCACAGCCACACACAGACATACAGCCACACATGGTCATATACAGACACTCATAGCCATAGATAGACATACAGCCACACATGGTCATACACAGCCACTCACAGCCATACACAGACATACAGCCACACACGGTAATACACAGACACTCATAGCCACACACGGTCATAGACAGACACTCACAGCCACACACAGACATACAGCCACACACGGTCATAGACAGACACTCACAGCCACATACAGACATACAGCCACACACGGTCATAGACAGACACTCACAGCCACACACAGACATACAGCCACACACGGTCATAGACAGACACTCACACTCACACACAGACATACATCCAATCATGGTCATACACATACACTCACAGCCACACACAGACATACAGCCACACACGGTCATACACAGACACTCACGGCCACACACAGACATACAGCCACACACGATCATAGACAGACACTCATAGCCACACACAGACATACAGCCATACACGGTCATACACAGACACTCACGGCCACACACATAGATATATAACCCAGCCACAGATGGTCCCAAAGATACTCACAACCACACACAGACATACATCCAATCATGGTCATACACAGATACTCACAGCCACACACAGACATACAGCCACACATGGTCATACACAGACACTCACACTCACAGCCACACACAGACATACAACCACACACAGTCATACACAGACACTCACACTCACAGCCACACACAGACATACAGCCACACATGGTCATACACAGACACTCATAGCCACACACAGACATACGGCCACACACGGTCATACACAGACACTCACAGCCACAGACAGACATACAGCCACACACGGTCATACACAGACACTCACACTCACAGCCACACATAGACATACAGCCACACATGGTCATACACAGACACTCACACTCACAGCCACACACATACATACAACCGCACACAGTTATATGCAGACACTCACGGCCACACACAGACATACAGCCATACATGGTCATAGACAGACACTCATAGCCACACACAGACATACAGCCACACACGGTCATACACAGACACTCACACTCACAGCCACACACAGACATACAGCCACACACGGTCATAGACAGACACTCATAGCCACACACAGACATACAGCCACACACGGTCATACACAGACACTCACACTCACAGCCACACACAGACATACAGCCACACACGGTCATAGACAGACACTCATAGCCACACACAGACATACAGCCACACATGGTCATACACAGACACTCACACTCACATCCACACACAGACATACAACCGCACACAGTCATACACATACACTCACGGCCACACACAGACATACAGCCACACATGGTCATAGACACTCATAGCCACACACAGACATACAGCCATTATCGGTCATAGACAGACACTCATAGCCACACACAGACACGCTCAGCCAGACACATACATAGATACATAGCCACACACAGACACATACAGACACAATCAGCCACACACAGACACACACAACTACACACATCACCCCCAACGCAAGTTTATGATGACAATAACAACCGAATAAAGTAGCTAATTTGTCTACCATTGTTATATCTCACAAACTCTTAAATCTTATAATGAATGAATCTTAAGTTTGAAATGTATGGATAGCCAAGACTTGGTTTAACTTAGTCCCACTAAATGTAGTGCATATAAAATACATCTGTGCCTACATACCTAAATATACAGTTATATATACGTGTATATATGTGATATATCTCAATGTGTGTATATGTATATCCCTAAAGAGAGTATATTTTGTGTGTACATAGTTATATACATGTATATATATATACCTAAATAGACAGCTATATATATATACGTGTGTATAGTAACGTAACCGGCTGCAGAGAACCCCATCTATAACGTATAGGTACATACGTCGAGCTCTGTACACTGGGAGTCCCAGGGCTTGCATTATTTATATTCTGCTGGGACCGGGCGGGTTAGCAGTCCGATGGGCTGGAAGGCTGCAAGTGTGTGTGTGTCGAGGGGGGGGGGGGGGGGCGCCCAACGGTGTGGTCCAGGCGGGTACAGGGCGAGGTAATGCCGGGTACAGGGCGGGGTGAGGCCGGGGTGAAAGCGGTCTGAGGCCGGGGTAAAGGGCGGGGTAAGGCCGGGGTACAGGGCTGGGTGAAGGCGGTCTGAGACCGGTGTACAGGGTGGGGTAAGGCCGGGGTGAAGGCGGGGTAAGGCCGGGGTGAAGGCGGAGTACGGTCTGGGTACAGGCCGGGGGAAGGCCGGGGTGAAGGTGGTCTGAGGCCGGGGTAGAGGGCCTGGTAAGGCCGGGGTACAGGCCGGGGAAAGGGCAGGGTTCAGACCGGGGTATGACCGGGGTAGAGGGCAGGTAAGGTCGGGTATGGTCGGGAGACCGGGCGGGGTAAGGCCGGTGGTGCAGGGCGGGGTAAGGTCCGTGTAAGGCCGGGGAGGAGGGGAGAGGAAGAGGCCGGGAGGTAGAGGGAAGGGTGGTACTGGTAAGGTCAATGAGGCGGCAGGAAGCTGGAATTTGGGGGTGGGGAAGAGGCGAGAGAGAGGCGAGGAAGAGGCGAGGAGGTAGAGGTGGTCAGGGGAAGGGAAGCTGGGGAGGAGGCGGACATGATGGTGGGTTGTGGAGGTGGGGGCGCGGGATGCTGGACCCAGGGGGTGGGGTGGAGGATGGGGGGAGGTGTTATGCCGTGGTGGGTGGTGGTGGGTGGTGGTGGTGGGTGGTGGTGGGTGGTGGGGGTGGGTGGTGGTAGTGGTGGTATTGTGGTGATGATGTGTGGGTGATGGTGGTGGTGATGGTGAGGTGGTGATGGTGGTGATGGTGGTGATGGTGGTGGTGGTTGTGATGGTGGTGGTGGTTGATGATTATGGTGGTATTGCAGTGGTGGTGACGGTCGTGGTGGTGGTGGTTGTGATGGTCGTGGTTGTGATGGTGGTGATGATGCAGAGGTGGTGATGGTGGTGGTGGTGAGGTGACGTGGTGATGGTGGTAATGGTGGTGGTGGTTGTGATAGTGGTGGTTGTGATGGTGGTGGTGCAGTGGTGGTGATGGTAGTGGTGAGGAGGTGGTGATGCTGGTGGTGGTGAGGTGAGGTGGTGATGGTGGTGGTGGTGGTGAGGTGACATGGTGATGGTGGTGATGGTGGTGGTGGTTGTGATAGTGATGGTTGTGATGGTGGTGGTGCAGTGGTGGTGATGGTAGTGGTGAGGAGGTGGTGATGCTGGTGGTGGTGAGGTGAGGTGGTGATGATGGTGGTGGTGAGGTGACATGGTGATGGTGGTGATGGTGGTGGTGGTTGTGATAGTGATGGTTGTGATGGTGGTGGTGCAGTGGTCGTGATGGTAGTGGTGAGGAGGTGGTGATGCTGGTGGTGGTGAGGTGAGGTGGTGATGGTGGTGAGTGATTATGGTGGTGGTGCAGTGGTGGTAATGGTAGTGGTGAGGAGGTGGTGATGGTGAGGTGGTGGTGGTGAGGTGGAGGATTCCGGCAGTAAACCTGGCTGATGGCCATAATGATCGCTGGAGGCTACAGTTTGAATTTCTGCTCACGGGGGTGAGGGGGGGGGGGGAGTCACAGCGTTCGCTAACGACCCGTTCAGCCAATGGTGAAGATGGGGTAGAAAATAAAGACCTTTGGGTTTTAATTTGGGGGGCGTGGGCTGGTGGGAGTGGCCGATACAGTTTAATCTCAATATTAGCGTTTCATTCTGCTTCTGTGTCTACAGTAGCACCTCTCTGCAGCGACCTAGAAGTGTTCAGCGGATTTCTGCCATTGTAAGCAATTGCTCAATGTACAAACTGCTTTTTGTCTGATTTAGCTGCCCCTCCTATGACAGGACACCTGCTATATCCGGACAACATTGATCTGGCTGTGGAGTTGCCCTTTGTTTTGTTAGTTGGGGGTTTACATCCTTGCAACATCTAAGATCATATCAGGGTGGCTATCAAATTGTGCGACGTGTGTCAGTGCGCACTCATGGCGACTTAATAGTGTTTCCCCACTGGGAGACCAGATCACCGGCACCTTTATCTTATATCCGACTCACATTGTATATATATATATATCTATATAACCTTCATCTGCCAATTGTGCAACTACATAAACCTATATATATTTATATATATTTATATATATGATCCCTCAAATTAATTGTGTTAGTATATTACTACCCACCACCACATAATAGTAGTATGTTCAACCACATAGGTATATATGTATATGTATATACATGCATATAATATATATGTATATATATGTATATATCAATATATATATATATATGTATATATATGTACATATATGTATATATATATATGTGTGTATATGTGTATATATATGTACATCTATATACACATGTGTATATTTTGAAGTACAGTGACTATGGGGGCAGTTGGCCCCCACAAGTACCAAGAAACGACGTGGCGACGCCACTGTAGCCTTAATGTCCCGCAGCTTAGCATAGCCGATAGCATATTGATTAATAATTAATACAATAATGACAGAATCTAGATTAAATAATAATACCTCCTGCCGAAGATTTATACCTGCATAATATTATGTAAATATATATATATATACAAATATATATGTATATATATATGTATATAATGTATATATATGTATATAATTATATATGTGTATATATGTATATATGTCCATATATATGTGTGTATATGACCTATAATGTATATATATGTATATGTATACATATATGTATGTAGATGTATATTTATTTATATGTATTTATATGTATAGGTATATACATGTATACGCATATATATATATCTATATATATGTATATATGTGTATGTATGTATATATATGTATATGTATAGTTATGTATATGTATTTATATGTATATATTATGTATATATATGTATATGCATGTATATATATCTATATATGTATATGTGCATCTTCCGTCCACTGACATTTTGGACATGGCCGCTCTATAGGTTTATAAACTCGGAGTGGCTTGTAGTTGTACAAAGGGGCCACACAGACACTGAGACAGCTGAGCGATAATACGGGTCGTGGCGATCCACACGCAGGGCGCGCTCCGATTGCGGCGACGAGCCAATTGAAAAGGGGAGATGGGCGCGATAAAGATGAAAGCTGAGAAGGTGCGGCGACATCTAGTGGCAAGATTCGCGAAGGGCCCTGTCCAATGGGGGGGGGGGGGGGGGGGGGGAGGTCAGGCTCATTCACTAAGTCTAAGATAGTAAGAAATCGTCATATATAAAACGTTAGAATTGTAAGACATAAATAGCTCGCTCAATTTAAAGGGTTTTACAGTATATATATATATATATATATATATATATATATACATGCATATATATTTATATATATATACTGATAAAAATATTAATATACACAAGAAATCAGATATACATAACACAATTAATATAAATATATATTATATTTATACGATAAATATATGTAAATATAAATATATATAAATATACATAAATATACATAAATATACATAAATATACATAAATATACATAAATATACATAAATATACATAAATATACATAAATATACATAAATAGGCATACATAGACATAAATAGGCATAAATAGATATAAGTTAGACATAAATATAAATGAACATAAATATAGATAGACATCAGTATAAATAAGTAACAATATAAATACATATCATTTAAGTATAATATACATATGAAAATATACTAATATCAATATAATACATATATGAATACATATTACTTCTATATATATGCTAGTTAGTTTGTGCTTATATATTATTTTAATTATTGGATCATATAGAACAAAGACATAACATTAACAGTGGCAGTCCAATGCCCATATAATAACTGCAGAGCATCAACTTAGTTTATAATATATCAATATATGTATATCAATGTGCATATATCAATACACATATTTAATATAGACTACATATCTCAAAACACATATATCAACATGCGATTAATATTATAATATACCAATATGCACATGTCAATATACAAATATCAATATACATATGTCAATATACATATATCAATAAATATATATGAAGATACATATATCAGTATGAATATATCAATATAAATATATCAATATACATATGTCAACATACATATGTCAATATACATATATCAATATACATATATCAATATACATATATCAATATACATAATTATGTCAATATACATATATCAAAATAGATATATCTATTCTGTATACATATATCAAAATACATACATTAGTATGCATATATCAATATAATCTATGCATATATCAATATACATGTAGAGGTATATTAATATACACACTTCAACACACAGTAAAATCTCTCTGACCACCTCCACAGATTGACCACTCCCCTATATCGATCGCTTTATTTCGGTCCCAACAATACCATTGTAACCATATTCTAACTCCCTAAGCCGTCCACCTCCCTAAACCGACCACTTAAAGTTGGTCCCAAGGTCGGTACATTTAGAGAGGTTTTACTGTACATATATGGATATGCAATATGCACATAAATATTTACATATATAGAAACACATTAATATGTAGATCTAGATACATATTTATATGCATTTTCCCCTAACTAAATCGAGTCTCTAGTGACCCGCGCCCCCTGTCGGCCGACGGGGGGAAGGGGTCGGGGGAGGGGGGGGGGGGGGGGTAGCCGCCTGGTGGGTTTATGATCCCTGGCGGTCTTTGATGTGACACCGCTAGGAGGCCAATACCTGTGGGTTATATACCAACACAGGTGTGTAGGGGTGAGGGGTGAAGGTGTGTGAGTGGGGGTCGGGGTGGGGGTGGGGGTGGAAGAGCTGTTTGTATGGGTGAGATGGGGTATGGGGAGGTGTGTCGGGGGTGAGACGGGAGGTCAGCTTTCTTCCTTCTCCAACAAATTACACAACACACAATACGTGGGGTTCTCAGTTCCGCTGGTCCCCCGACCAGGACTGAAGCTGAGACCCAGCACGCCGGGTCGCAGCTACGGCAGTCTACTTACAGCGCACCCGGCGGAAGGCAGGGGAGGTGACTGTTGCTTATTTGTTTGTCTATGTAACTTGTAAGTGTCAATACACCATATACTTAGATATATATCATATACTTCATGCACCACATACCTGCTTAAAACAGTGACACATGCACACAAGCCATGGGACAGGAAGTGGTTTATTTATTTATATATATATATATATATATATATAACACAAAACCGTGTCCTGATATGACTTTAGATGTTGCTAGGACGTAAGACCGGCAGTACCGCACAGGCAGCAGGGTGGGTCCGGCAGGTGGCAGGAGGCCCAGGCAGTACCGGGCAGGCGGTCCCGGCAGGGCCTGTGTGGAGCACCGGGCGGCGTTTGGCCGACAGCCCCTCGCTAAGTGCGGCCAGTGTTATCTCTAATGCTAGACTCAGTCTGGCCATGGAGGGATGTGCTAGGTGGGGCTGTTCTATATCCGGTATCAGAGTGTGGCTTGGCCGACATTCCCATGAACACCCTCATACGCACACACACACAAGCACAGACCCCAGATACTTCACACACACACATTCTTAGACCTATACGCACTCACTTAGACCTCGTGGACGCACACCCACACACATTCACATATATCCAAACACACCCATACACACTCACAGTCACACACACTCACATACCCCCACACACATATTCACATGCCCACACCCACACTCACACACATCACATGCCCACATATTCGCGCACACATATATACCCACGCACACCCACACACACACACATATGCATGTACCCATACACAGACTCAGACAATTTCATACACATCAAATATCCACACACTTACACCCACTCACATAAACCCACGCACAATCACATACACTCACATAGTCACATACCCACACACACACACTCGCGTACACTCACATACCTCACATACCCCCAAACACACACTCATACTCACACGTTATACATACCCATGCACACTCACAATACTCACACACACACTTCATACATACCTACCCACACCCACACATGCTCACACACTCACATACATTCATAGACACACATCACATCCACCCCCACACACACTCATATACATCCACACACTCACATACGCTCACATGCATCAATAGACAAACATCACACATACTCATACATACTCACACACTCGCTTACATCCATATACACGCCTCACACACTCACACACTCACACACTCCCACACTCACACACTCACACACTCACACACTCACACACTCACACACTCACACACTCACACACTCACACACCTACACACTCACACACTCACACACACACACACTCACCACACTCACACACTCACACACTCAACACACTCACACACTCACACACTCACACACTCACACACTCACACACTCACTACAACTACCCACTCACAACACGCACACACTCACACACTCACACACTCACACACTCACACTCACACACACACTCACACACTCACACACTCACACCTCACACACACACACACTCACACACTCAAACTCACACACACACTCACACACTCACACGACTCACACACTCACACACTCACACACTCCACACACACACACACTCACGACACCACAACCACTCACACACTCACACACTCACACACTCACACACACACTCACACACACACTCACACACTCACACACTCACACACTCACACACTTACACACTCACACACTCACACACTCACACACACACTCACAGTGTAGCTGAACATACCCCAGTAGTTGACCTATCTTCAGCCCTTGTCCCACTTACCCATGTTATTCCTACCCATATTCGCATCGCCAGTCAGTAGTTGCCTCTCCTCCTCCTCCTCCACCCCCTCAACCACCCCCCAGCATCCACACACACACACCTCCCTGCACCAACCACCTAAAACCGCCACCCCTCCATCCGCTACCACCCCCCCTCCAACCGCCCCCCCCCCCCACACACACACCGTACCCGACAACCACACCCTATTCCATAACCACACATTATACCCCCACCCCCACCCTCCCCCGCCCCCGCCCCCCAGTTTTCTGCTAGTGCTACTACTACTACCATCGCCTCCCGCCTATCCTCCCGCCTCCCGCCTCCCACCGCCACAACCACCGCCACTTCTATAAGACGAGTATTCAATTTTTCTGGCCCGCCCTAATTCGTCGGATCCGGCCTGGATTACTCGCCGCAATTTATGTGAATAAATGAGCTGCGCCGAGCCGGGCCGAGCCGGGCGGCGTCGGGCCTGATCCGGCCGGCTTACGGCCCCGGGCGGCCGGCGCGCGCCCAATCTGGGCCCGGGAGCGGCCCCGGGGGCCGGCGCGCGGGGGTGGGCGGCGGGCGGCGGAGGCGGGCGGTGGGCGGCGGGCGCGGGGATTCGTGGCGGCAGTGCCGGGGTAATGGAGTCGTCGCGACGACATAAACATGGAGGTGGTCGCCGTGTGGGTTGTGTGTGTGGGGGGGGGGGGGAGGTGGTGTTGGAGGCATGCCTCTCAACCCTCCTCACACCCTCACCCACCCCACACATACACACACTCTCTCTCGCGTCCATGTCCCCTCCCCCATGATCTCTGTGATGGGCGTGCTGGCGCCCCCGCCCGCCTCTGCCCTCCGCGCCCTCCCCGCCTGCAAGTCCGCCGGCCCGCCGGCCCGGCCCGGCCCGACCCTCAGTCGACACTGAGAGGACACCGCGCACAGTCGGGACTCGGTGACGTCTGGACGACCATCGGGGACGACGACTACCGGGGACGACGTCGCGACGCCGCCGTCGCCGTCACCGTCGCCGCCGCTAGGGTGACAAATGGCGCTGCGTTGGGCTCGTCTTCCCCCCTCCGTCGTCTAAATAGATCTCCCTTAGTTTGGAGCAGACGACAGACACGCGCGTTGTCATAGAGACCGCGCCGCTGTGCAACGACCGGAAACGGGCACCGGAAGTTAGTTGGGTGCCGTTCGTTGTTGCTTAGAAAACACCGGAAACGGGCACCGGAAGTTGGGTGCCTTCGTTGTGGCACAGAAAACACCGGAAGCTGGGTGCCAGCTGATTCGACGGCCGATGGGGGCTCACCGGGATCTGCGCATGGCGGGAGCTGCCTGGATGAGGCCGGCACGGACGCCAGACGGTACGGTACAAGCGGAGCGCCCGGCCAGCCTGGGACTGTCCGCCCTGTTTTGGAGGGCCTATATGCTATGTGTTATATGTTGTGTGTTTTATGTTATATGTTAGGTTATGTGTTAGGACGAACTAGGCAGTGTTGGCGCTATGTACTGAGTCAGTAGTGTTGGCGTTGTATTGGCAGGCTGTGTTAGTAGTGTTACAAGCACGCCACCAGATGAATGCACATAGATATAGACACACTCTATATATATGAACAACAGTACTATATATATAATATATATATATCTATATATATATAAACCCACATTGCCAGATGAGCTCACCCAGATAACCACATTGAGAGATGAGCTCACCAGTATATTTAAACCACACTGCCAGATGAGCACACCTATATATTTAAACCACCCTGCCAGATGAGCACACCTATATACC